>JAXLNO010005656.1:0-100000 GCA_038087875.1 Malacoraja senta
AGGAGATGTTGGGTGGACTCACTGTGGTGGATGTTAATATGTGTTTATTGTTTTATGTATGACTGTTGCAATTTCGTTCAGACTTCGGTCTGAATGACAATAAAGGGCTATCTAATCTCTAATCTATCTAATCTAATGATCTACCAAGTAGCTGCCCATCAAATGTAACTTGCCAGATGTATGCTGATGATGCAGTCGTGTATGTAGATGCCAAAAACAAACATCAAGCTGCACAAGATCTATCAGCTGCTATGATTAATGTGCCAAACTGGGTGCAATGTTCTGATCTACATCTTAATGTGTCAAAGACTGTCTGTATGCTTTTCTCCAAAAAGGCAAGTACTGATGTAGATCCTGATGTGTTTGTACATGGAACAAAACTTGAAATTGTACATGAGTTTAAATATTTAGGAATCATGATCGATTCACAGCTCTGCTTCAAACAACAAATGAAAAGAACAGTAAATATAATTAAATGTAAACGGACCATGACCCCACTGACGAGCACCATCACCGACTTCATCCACTCCCACGCCCTGCCCGACCGAGCCTCCAACCTCATGGTTCCCCAGCCCCACACAGCCCGCTTTTACCTTCTCCCCAAAATCCACAAACCTGACTGTCCCGGTAGACCCATTGTCTCTGCCTGTTCGTGCCCCACCAAACTCATCTCCACCTACCTCGACTCCATCCTATCCCCCTTGGTTAAATCGCTCCCTACCTATGTTCAAGGCACCTCAGACACTCTCCGTCGTCTCCGTGCATTCCACTCTCTGGGCCCTCACCCCCTCATCTTCACCATGGACGTCCAGTCATTGTACACCTCCATCCCCCACCAGGATGAAACATAGAAACATAGAAACATAGAAAGTAGGTGCAAGAGTAGACCACCAGGCCCATCGAGCCCGCACCGCCATTCGCTCATGGCTGAACACTAAACAGACACCCTTACCCACAAACAGTAGACACAAGACACAGAACACAAGACACTACCCTCCCCTTTATATCGCTATCACCCCTCTCCACCCCAAGAACCGCGTGATCTCCTGGGGGAGGCAAAAAAACGGATAAAAACCCAGGTCCAATTCGGGAAAAAAATCCGGGAAATTCCTCTCCGACCCCAATCCAGGCGATCGACACTTGTCCAGGAGATCACTCAGGTCTTACTATACTAACCATACCTAGGTCCATATCTCTGCCCTCTCCCCGTAGCCCCTTATCCCCTTGGCAGCTAAAAAAACATCTATTTTAGACTTAAATATATTTAATGTTTCTGCTTCCACTGCTCCCTGGGGCAGTGAATTCCATAAATTAACCACCCTCTGGGTGAAGAAGTTCTTCCTCATCTCAGTTTTAAAAGAGCCCCCTCTTATTCTACAACTATGTCCCCTAGTTCTAGTTTCCCCGATCATTGGGAACATCCTCGGTGCATCCACCCGATCAAGGCCCCTCACGATCTTATATGTTTCAATGAGATCGCCTCTCATTCTTCTAAACTCCAAAGAGTAGAGTTCCAGCCTACTTAACCTTTCCTCATATGTCAATCCCCTCATTGCAGGAATTAATCTTGTAAACCTTCGCTGCACTGCCTCCAGGGCCAGTACATCCTTTCTTAAGTATGGACCCCAGAACTGTACACAGTATTCCAAATGTGGTCTCACTAATACTGTGTACAGCTGCAGCAAGACCTCCGTGTTTTTATACTCAATCCCCCTAGCAATAAAGGCCAAAACTCCATTGGCCTTCCTGATTGCTTGCTGCACCTGCATACTAACTTTTAGTGATTCATGTACTACTACCCCTAGATCCCTTTGCGTTGCATTACAACGTAGCTCCACCTCATTTAGAAAATAACTTGCCCTATCATTTTTTTTCCCAAAGTGAATGACTTCACATTTATTAGTATTAAATTTCATCTGCCAAGTTGTTGCCCACTCACCTAGCTTATCTATATCCTTTTGCAGACTCTTCCTATCCTCCTCATCCCCTACTTTTCCTCCCATTTTTGTATCGTCCGCAAATTTTGATATATTACACTTGGTTACCTCCTCCAAATCATTTATATAAATTGTGAACAACTGGGGTCCCAGCACCGACCCTTGCGGAACCCCGCTAGTTACCGGTTGCCATCCCGAGTATGAACCATTTATCCCCACTCTCTGCTTCCTATTTGTTAGCCAATCCTCTACCCATGCTAATATATTACCCCCAATCCCATAATTTTTTATTTTTAGCAATAGTCTCTTATGTGGCACCTTGTCAAAAGCCTTTTGGAAGTCCAAGTATACCACATCCACCGGTTCCCCTTTATCCACCCGGGTTGTTACTTCCTCAAAGAATTCGAGCAGATTCGTTAAACAGGACTTCCCCTTCACAAAACCATGCTGGTTCTGTCCGATGAAGTCATGTTTATCCAAGTGCCCCGTTAGTGTTTCTTTAATAATTGTCTCTAACATTTTACCCACCACCGATGTTAGACTAACCGGTCTATAGTTACCCGCCTTCTGTTTACTTCCTTTTTTAAATATAGGTGTTACATTGGCCATTTTCCAATCCACTGGGACCGTTCCTGCCTCCAGGGAGTTTTGGAAAATTATCACCAATGCATCCACAATCCCCACCGCTATCTCCCTCAAGACCCTTGGATGTAATCCATCAGGCCCAGGGGATTTATCCTCCTTCAGTCTCATTAATTTCCCTAATACCACCTCCTTGGTGATCTTAATAGTATTTAGCTCCTCCATTCCTACCGCCCCCTGTTTATCCAGCGTTGGAATATTTTTTGTGTCTTCTATGGTGAAGACTGATACAAAATACTCGTTTAATGCCTTTGCCATTTCCATGTTCCCCACCAACAACTCTCCAGTCTCACCCTCCAATGGACCAACGTTCACCTTAGCCACCCTTTTTCTTTTTATATAGCTATAAAAACTCTTACTATTAGTTTTTATGTTGTTCGCTAAATTCCTTTCATAGTCTATTTTCCCCGTCTTAATTAATCTCTTAGTTATTTTTTGCTGACCTTTAAATGCTTCCCAATCCTCTACCCTCCCACTATCTCTAGCTACCTTATATGCCCTTGCCTTCAGCCGAATACTATCCTTTATAGTTTTACTGAGCCATGGCTGACTGTTCTTTCCCTTACTCCTTTTTTTCTTCATAGGAATAAATTTTTCTTGAAGGTTATACAGTAGATCCTTAAACGTACACCACTGCTCATGTACCGTCTTATTCTTGAGTCTGCTATCCCAGTCAACTTTGATCAGCTCAGTCCTCATACCTTCATAATCCCCCTTATTTAGACTAAGTACCCTAGCCTGAGTTTCAACCTGCTCCCCTTCTATTTGAATATGGAATTCGACCATATTGTGGTCACTTGTTCCCAACGAGTCCCTAACTATGACATTTTTAATTAATCCTGCTTCATTACACAGGACCAGATCCAAGATTGCCTCCCCCCTTGTCGGTTCTGTGACATACTGTTCTAGGAACCCGTCTCTAATACATTCTATAAACTTTTCCTCTAGTCTACCCTGCCCAGTTTGGTTTGCCCAATTAATATGAAAATTGAAGTCCCCCATGATTACAGCAGTTCCCTTTTTACATGTGTCAACTATTTGCAGATTTATGTTCTGACTAACAGCGTCACAGCTATTTGGAGGTCTATAAATTACACCCACTAGTGTTTTTTTCCCCTTGTTATTCTCTATCTGTACCCAAGCTGTTTCACTATCCTGATCCTTCAACGCAATATCCTTCCTCTCTATTGCCGTTATTCCCTCCCTTATTAAAAGGGCCACCCCTCCTCCCTTTCTTTCCTGTCTATCTTTTCTAATTGTCGAGTACCCCTCTATATTTAACTCCCAATCCTGATCCCCTTGCAGCCATGTCTCCGTAATGGCCACGATATCATAACTATATGTACTTAATTGCACCGTTAATTCATTTATCTTATTTCGAATACTCCGTGCATTTAGATACAGCACTTTCAGATGATTTTTACTACCCTTCCTTTCTGTTTTTGCCCCTTTTACATCTAGAGCTTTATCTTCACACATTCTGGATCCTCCTGTCACATTTTGATTTTCCGTTTCCCCACTGATACCCTGCTCTATTTCCTCTACCCCTGCCGTTATTACCCCCCTTGATACCTCCCCCCGCTACTTAGTTTAAAGACCTCTCTACTGCCCTAGTTATATGATTTGCCAGGACCCCAGTCCCAGCACCGTTCAGGTGAAGTCCGTCCTTACAGAACAGATCCCCCCTGTCCCAGTACTGGTGCCAGTGGCCCAAGAAACCAAACCCATTTTTCCCACACCAGTCTTTGAGCCACGCATTCAGCTTTTTAATTTTTCGTACCCTCGCCGATTTGGCCCGTGGCTCAGGTAGCAATCCGGAGATCAGTACCCTCGAGGTTCTGCTTTTTAATTTATTCCCTAACTGCTCAAACTCGTTCAGCAGATCCTCCTTCCTCATCCTTCCTATGTCATTGGTCCCCACATGGACCACGACCACTGGATCCTCCCCCTCACTCTGCAAATTTCTCTCCAGCATCGCAGAGATATCCTTAACCCTAGCACCGGGTAGGCAACACAGCCTTCGGGACATGTTCTGCTGGCTGCAGAGAACCTTATCTACCCCCCGAATAATACTATCCCCTATCACAACGGCATTTCTTCTAACTCCCCCCTCTTGAATGGCCCCCTGATCCACGGTGCTGCAGCCAGGTTGCTCATCCCTCCCACAGCCCCTGATCCCGTCCTCACATTGAGTAAGAGCCTCGGTCATGCTCGTCAGGGACAAGGGCTGTGGCTCCTGCCGCATCTCCTCCTGGTTCCCCCTACCTGCCTCGCTTATGGCCACACCTTCCTTTCCCTGCTCACTAACTACTGAATTAGTTAAACTGGTCGGTGTGACCATCCCCTGGCACAAAACATCCAGGTAATACTCCCCCTCCCTGATGCACCGCAGCGTATGAAGTTGGGTCTCCAGCTCATCAATGCGGAGCTCGAGTTCCGCTAGCCTCAAACACTTACTGCAGCTGTAGGGATCATCTACATCAATGGTGTCGACAATTTCCCACATCTCACAGTATTGGCACATCTCCTGGCCGCCCATCTTATATAAGTAATTAACTGGTCCTATTAAGAATCCTCTACCCGGATTACTGTATTAAAACACCCCTTATTTATATAATCCTACCTCCTATAAATGGGAAAGTACTTACCCCAGCCGTAAATTACCTACTGGTTTGGCTGTCTAGTGGTAATTCCGTCCGCTCTTTCTGTCTGGTCCACTGCTCCCTTGCAGTGCGTGGCCTACCTCTTAGCCCCTGTTAGCCTCTCGAGCCGCGGCTCCGTCCTTCCTACCTCTTAGCCCCTGTTAGCCTCTCGAAGCCCTCCGTTTTTTCCTCGACCGTAGAAGCAACCTATACCCGGCCACTGACACCCTCCTCCGCCTAGCGGAACTGGTCCTTACACTTAATAACTTTTCATTTGACTCCTCCCATTTCCTCCAAATACAAGGCGTAGCTATGGGCACACGCATGGGCCCCAGCTACGCCTGCCTCTTTGTCGGGTACGTAGTACAATCCTTGTTCAATGCGTACCAGGGCCCCATCCCCGACCTCTACCTCCGCTACATCGATGATTGTTTTGGTGCCACATCCTGCACCCACACACAACTGACTGACTTCATCCGTTTCACCACCAACTTCCATCCGGCACTCAAATACACCTGGACCATTTCCGACACTTCCCTACCATTCCTTGACCTCACTATCTCCATCGAAGGTGATAGACTCCTTACCGACATCCACTACAAACCCACCGACTCCCATGGCTATCTGGACTACACTTCTTCCCACCCTGCTTCCTGTAAGGACTCCATCCCCCACTCCCAATTCCTCCTACGCCGCATCTGCTCCCAGGATGAGGCGTTCCACACCAGGGCATCTGAAATGTCCTCATTCTTCAGGGAACGGGGGTTCCCCTCCTCCACCATAGATGAGGCTCGCACCAGGGTCTCTGCCATACCCCGCAACACTGCTCTCTCTCCCCATCCCCCCACTCACAACAAGGGCAGAGTCCCCCTAGTCCTCACCTTTCACCCCACCAGCCGTCACATACAACAAGTGATCCTCCGTCAGTTTCGCCAGCTCCAACGTGACCCCACCACTCGCCACATCTTCCCATCTCCCCCCATGTCTGCCTTCCGCAAAGACCGCTCCCTCCGTAACTCCCTTGTCAATTCTTCCCTTCCCTCCCATACCGCCCCCTCCCCTGGTACTTTCCCTTGCGACCGCAAGAGATGCAACACTTGTCCCTTCACCTCCCCCCTCGACTCCATTCAAGGACCCAAGCAGTCGTTCCAGGTGCGACAGAGGTTCACCTGCATCTCCTCCAACCTCATCTATTGCATCCGCTGCTCTAGATGCCAGCTGATCTACATCGGTGAGACCAAGCGGAGGCTTGGCGATCGTTTCACCGAACACCTCCGGTCGGTCCGCAATAACCAACTTGACTTCCCGGTGGCTCAGCACTTCAACTCCCCCTCCCATTCCGTATCTGACCTCTCTGTCCTGGGTCTCCTCCATGGCCACAGCGAGCAACACCGTAAATTGGAGAAAAATGCACCTCATATTCCGCTTTGGCAGTCTACATCCTGGGGGCTTGAACATTGAATTCTCCCAATTCTGCTAGCCCTTGCTGTCCCCTCCCCTTCATCAGCCCTCTGGTTGTCTCCTCCCCTCCCCCAGCCCTCGGGCTCCTCCTCCGCCTTTTTCCTTTTTTCCTTTCTTCTCCCCACCCCCTATCAGTCTGAAGGGTTTCGGACCGAAACGTTGCCTATTTCCTTCGCTCCATAGATGCTGCTGCACCCGCTGAGTTTCTCCAGCATTTTTGTGTACCTATAATTAAATGTAACTTGTCCAATTTTAGATATATTAGAAATAATTTAACTATTGATTCAGCTAAACTATATTTCAATGCAATGATTATGCCATATATGACCTACTGTATAACCAGTTGGACACTGGCATGCAAGTCCATACTAAAGCCTGTTGAAATTGCTTATAAACAAGCCCTAAAAATTCATGACAAAAAGCCCTGAATGTACCATCACTGTAGCATCATGAAGAAATGTGATCTGCTGAGCTGGGAAAACGTAATAAAATATGCAGATTCTATTTTGGTTTACAAAACCTTCCATGGACTAGCCCCACCTCAGTTAAAGGACTTTATAAAGAAAAACACAAATAGGTCGACTAGAGCCGGCTCCAGAGGTGATTGTCTACTCCCATTTAGGAAATGTGTTTTTGGGCAGTCAGTGTTTTCATATCGAGCGTCGCAGACCTGGAACACAACACCAAGCGTCATACGGGATCTGCCAACCTTTACCTCATTTACCAAACATCTAAAATCATGGTTACTGGAAAATCGATACTGCACTCATAATCTACCTTAAAATTATCCACCGCTATCTGGTCTGTCATAAGCAGCATTGTTTATTGTACTCTTTATTGTTCTTTTTATTTTATTGGTTTTTTTTTCGTATTGATTGATTGTGTTGTGATGTGTTTAACTTGTTTATTTAACATCAACCTGCCAAAGGGACTAAAGATGTAAATTAGCGACTGGTTATAATCTTGCATATTTACATGTAAATGTTTATCAATATGCACTGTCCCTGTTTAAAAAACAAACAATTAAAAAATTAAAAAAATTAATAAAAATACCAATCATAAAAGTAATGCTTGCTAGGCAATCTTCTTCATAAGAAATGAAAGTCATAAAGTGAAACACTTTGAAGTTATAGCAGAGACAGAGACACATGAGAGCAGGTTGAAAAAACGAAGGCAACGAAAGCTGTGGGAGCACGCGTGCGTTCGCGCGTGTACAACAGATCCAGCCCGCATGAAGTCGTCTTTGCCCATTCCGGCCCGTGACCTAAAATGAATTTGACACCCCTGATCTAGATCCTAAAGGCTATTATTGAGGAGGGGGCTATTTTGCAAGGCAGATTTTCAATCAGAACGAAACAGCTCTTTTCTGGAAGAGAATGTCGGTTTGAATATATATATCTCTCGCGAGTACAAAATGGCAATTGGTTTCAAGGCATCGAAGGATCGTTGCACCTTACTGTCAGGGGCAATGCTGAAGGTGGCTACAAATTAAAATCAGTGCCTGTGCATCATTTGACAAACCTCCATTTGTATAATTATTTCCCAAGCCAAGCCGAGAAGGGGAAGAGCACAGGAGATTTAAAAAGCAGCCATTAAGGTAAGGACTTGGTAGTTTAAGAACAAACAGGGGCCAGGCTTCTGCAGAGTGGCCATTTTGCAGCAAGCGTAGTGAGAATGGATGAGTGTGAGTTCCAGGTGTGGAGTTTGAGGAGCAAGTGCTGAGGCGTTGGCTTGTGAGGTTTCGGTGAGGAGGCTGAGCAGAGGTTTGGGAAATAAACTGTGAGGTCTTTTAACTTAGGGTATTGGGGATGGGAATCAGGGCAATGATATGCCCTTCCTGCAGGATGTGGGAGATCAGTAACACACCACAGTGACTACACCTGTGGGAAGTGAGTCCAGCTGCAGTTCCTGACTGACTGCATTGAAGAACTGGAGCTGGAGTTGGGAGCATTCAGAATCAGCCAGGATAATGAAAGATACTGAGAGCCAGGATACGCTGAAACCCCTGTCTCACGGTGCGAGTCCACCCACGAGTGATCCCGAGTTAAAAACAAATCAAACTCGTGGTAATCATGTAGAATTAACGTAGCGGGAACGTCGGAACTCATGGACGTAACTTAGCGACTCGTAACGCTAACGGCAGGCACTCGGGAAACTTGTTAACTCGTGAAAATTTTTCAACATGTTGAAAGATTTCCACGAGTCAAATTTACTCTTGAAGGAAAAAATTGAAACTTTGAAACTCGTTGTAATACTGTAGTAGCCCGTGAGTTTACCGTAGTGACTCGTGAGTAACTCGTGTGTTTGGCCTGAGTGCCAGAAGTGAAATGTTGAAGATTAGTCAGATCTTAATGGAAAATTTTACAGTGATCTAACAATTCACTGTTAAGGAGCAAAAAGCACTCACCGGGGATCTGAGAAACAGTGGCAAAAAGAATGAACCATGCAGTGTGGGGAAAGCCACATTGCGAGAGTTAGTTCCCTTCAGAACATTAACTTTTCACATTGAAACGGTGCCATGAATCCTTGTTAAGTTAATGCACTTTTTATGGAGAAGCAGATATATGGAACAGGTGTCCCGTCTCAGGATTTATATCCGACAAATTAACATCAGTTATTGAAGGCTGATGCGTTTATACAGGGGATTTTCTCAGGCATCACTTTCCACCCCGTCAGTCCGCGTTAGAGAGCAATTGGTCAAAACAATATTGTAAATGGGACGTTTTATTTTATTGTTTTATAAATGGGAATTTTATAAATGTTATAAATTATAAATGGGAAGGAACTGCAGATGCAAGTTTAATCCGAAGAAGGGTCTCGACCCGAAACGTCACCTATTCCTTCTCTCCAGAGATGCCGTCTGTCCCGCTGAGTTACTTTAGCTTCTTGATAAATGAATCGTTGGAAGCTCCTTCGTGGCGTGTTACTATTCAGAGTTTTAAGTGTATTTGTACTAACCCGTGCTATATGCTTGCCAAAGATAGGCGTTCAGTGGGGAAGTTCACAAAATAAGTTCACAAGTTCAAGAAGGAACTGCAGATGCTGGAAAATCGAAGGTAGACAAAAGTGCTGGAGAAACTCAACGGGTGCGGCAGCATCTATGGAGCGAAGGAAATAGGCAACGTTTCGGGCCGAAACTTTGCCTATTTCGTTCGCTCCATAGATGCTGCCGCACCCGCAAATAAGTTCACAAGCTGCATTGGTAATTAAGACCAGAGATATTTTTGTGTGTTATGTAAAATAAATTAATTTCAGGTTCTTTACATCACAAGTATTTTCCTAAAAAGTTACCCACAACTTTATGTTGTAAATGTGTTGGTTTCAGTCCAGCAAAAACATATAACATAAGTCCTTAATGACATTTCATAGAAACACAGCGAGAGAGTGTGAGATGGGATGGGATATGACTCAAATTTTTAACAAACCCCTGTGTTTGTGTATTCATATTTTTCTAATAAATTATGGTATCTACACCAGATGATAGTGTACCACAATATAGGAAAACATTCTCATATTTACAATTAAGGGTCAATTGTATTTGGGTTTTTAATGAAAACTCAGTTTACCCGAGTTTAAATTGAAACTTGGGCCAGGCGCTGAGAAACTCTGGGACGCCACTGCTGAAGAGAACATCTGAGCTTTGTCTTTCATTCAGAGGTTCGCGGGCGGGCTGGGGTGACTGTAGGGCTCTGACAACTTTGTTTCCCAGGGCTGGGGTTAGTGTGAAAAGGGTGGTTTCTGGGCAGATCTGCCCACTCAGCAATGTTTTGAGCCGCTGCTTTTTATACAGTTTAAGTCGCGACGGTGGGACGGCTGCTCTGACGGACATACTGGGTGAGTAGAGAGACACACACTGCTATCCCTCTGGTCTACGGACCTTGCTGTCGGGGGAAAAAATAACGTTAATGTTCAATTTACCTAATCTTTTTCTTTAGAAGTTTACCAACGTTTTGATGAGATAAATTAAGGGAATAAAACAATCTTACTAGACACAAAAAGCTGGGGTAACTCAGCCAAGCCGGCAGCATCTCTGGAGAGAAAGGTCAAAACGTTTTTTCAGTCTGAAGAAGGGACTCGACCAGAAACGCCACCCATTCCCTCTCTCCAGAAATGCTGCATGTCCCGCTGAGTTACTCCAGCATTTTGTGTCTATCTTCGGTGTAAACCAGCATCTGCAGTTCCTCCCGACACAAAACAGCCCATGCCTTTCAATGATTGATGCCAGACCTTCAACAAATGCAGTTCAAAATGGACTTTTGAATGCAATTTTGGAAGGATTGTTTCTTGAAACAAACTGCTCTAAAAGTTTGAAGGAAGGAATTGCAGATACTAGTTTAAACCAAAGATAGACACAAAATGATGGATTCTCAGCTGGTCAGTCAGCATCTCTGGAGAAAAGAAATAGGTGATATTTCGGGTCGAGATCGTTCTTCAGGCTGGGTCTTTTTATAGTGAGAAAAAAAATGCATGACATAATTTTTACCATGTGATGATTTTTCCACACGTCGGAAGTCGTTGTTGGCTCAAGAGTAACTCGGGAGAGAATCTTCGTACATCGCAGAAATGAGAAGTAAACGGCAAACTTTAACATAAACGCGGGAACCCGTTTAAACTCGTGAACATAAACTTGGAATCTCGTAGACAACCACAAGTTTGATTTTGGCACACTGATCAACCTAAGGTGCACCTTTAGCAACATGCTGGTCCCACCAAGGTGCAGCACAGAACGCCACAGGTGATCCTTTTTTTACTGTGGCTATCAAACTGTACAACTCCTCGCCCTTGATCCCCCCCTCACATTTTGCAAATTCCTCATCCTGGACTTTTCCATTCGATAATTTAATTTCGTGATTGTGCAATATTACATATGTGCTGTGCAATAAAGGGTCAGTTTAATTGCATTATTATTATAATGCACAGGACACTTTCAATCCGTTGTAAATATCTTTTGCCTGCTGGCAGACCAACAGATAAATAAAGTTGTATCGTATAGTGTGAGTTTTAGTGAAATGGTCACTCCTAAGGTGAAGGCTGGGGGGTGTTGTGGCTGCGAGGGTGACCGGTCCTCACCCTGTCACGGTGGGTGTCGAAGAGAGACGTGTGCATGGAGCGATTCCGGCCGGGCTTACCCCCACTCCGTCGGAATTGTTCATAGGACCCATGGCCCGGGTCCCTCCCCGAGAGCCGGCCCCAGGCAACATGCCGCCTTTCCGAGATGCCCAGCGTGCCGTTCTGTGACGCGGAGAGGCGCGTGTTGTACAGACTCGTACGCCGCCTGTCACTTCTGCGGTGAGGAGGCATCCGTGTACCATTTGTATGTACAACGTGAGAGGTTGCAGCCCCTATTCGAGTATCTGAAGGGGCTGCTCCTCAAGTTCAGGCTCCATTTTAGCCCTGATTTTTGGGCACCCAGTACAGAGGGGGGAGGGTCAGACGGAGGGGGGTCTCCGTGTCTGTCTGCTCCTGGGCCTGGCAAAGATGGCCATTCGCTGGTCAAGGCAGCGGGCAGTCGACGGCCGCACAGGGGTCGGCTGCCTGCCCCTTTTCCGGGGTTACGTGTCCCTGGAGAGGGAACACGCGGTGTCCACGGGGACGCTGGAGGCCTTCCGTGAACGCTGGTCGAGTGTATTATAGACAAGGACGGCGGGATCTTAATTTGAATTTTTGTTTTGTTTGTAAACTGCCGATACAGGCAGCTTTTGATATGAATGCTATACTACTTTGTATGTTGATTTTGTTTTTGGAATTAAATATTTGTTTTAAAAAAAAAGGTGAAGGCTGCATCATTGGGGTCCTGGGGGGAGAATATATGGGGTGGCATCTGTTACATGCCACAGACCTGTGGCATGTAACAGATATTTAAGTTGGCTCATGGACTCGCCAGCCTCCTGTCACTTCTGCAGCGAGGAAGAGACCGTGTTCCATGTCTATATGGAGTGTGAGAGTGCAGCCCGTTTGACTATCTGAAGGGGATGCTCCTCAAGTTTTGGCTGCACTTTAACCCCACGCTCCTGATCTTTGGTCACCCAGTAGAGGGGGGAGGGTCGTTAGGGAGGGGGCGTCACCCTGACGGTTTGTTCCTGGGCCTGGCCAAGATTGCCTTTCGCAGATCCAGCAGCGGGCAGTCAAGGGTTCTGCACCAGTCGACTGCCTGCCCCTCTTCTGGGTCTACGTCCATGCCCGTGTGTCCCTACAGAGGGAGCAAACGGTATCCAGGAGGAGTCTAGAGGCCTTCCGTGAATGCTGGTCACCATGGGGAGTCGAGTGTTTGGAGATGAAGTTGACAATATTTTAATTTGATAACTATTTGATTGTAACTTGCCAATGGTAGTCTTGATTTTATTATTATTCTGTATTGGTGTTTGTTTGAATGAAAGCTCTTTGTATTTAAAAAAGAAGTGAAGGCTGCAGGTAGTTTTGTGACCACAGGGAAGACAAAGGAAGAGACACACAGTGCAGGCAGTACTGTCCCCATTGCCCTCAGTAACACATTTCAGATACTGTTGGGGGAAGATGACCTTTCTGAAGGCAGCAGCAGTGGCCATGTCCGTGGCATCAAATCAATTCTGCATGAATACATCATCTTCACCGCATAATGAATCAAATCAGCTTCGCACCAGCAAAATGACTCAAAACTGCCTTGCTTCAACAACCATCACAAGAATGAACTGTGACAATGCATCTTCCCTAAGTGGGAGTACTAACCACTAAACAATTGCTGGGAAGTCAAACCATGGACACACTCCATGTTATGTGGCACTACAATCATGCTAAATGGGATGGAGTCCGAACAAATCTGGAGGCTCAAAACTTGGTATGCACGAGTTTACTGGTTTTGACTTGGCCTCTTTGGCCTGAAATGTTAACTCTGTTACTCTTCTCACAGATGTTCACCGACCTGCTGAGTGTTTCCTGCATTTTCTGTTTCTTTGAGTTTCTATCAGAAAGTCAACAGCTGCAAGTTCCTGGGTCAGGAATCTTCATATTTCTGAAGATCTGTCCTGAGCTTGGCACATTGATGTAATCACAAGGCAAGCTCATCAACAATTGTACTTCCTTGGAAGATCGAGATTTGTTATGTCAACAAATACTCCATTGAAGGTCCACAGATAGAGATTACATTGAGTGGTTGCATTGCGGCCTGGTTTCGCAAATCAAACGCCCAGGAATGGAGATTACAGATTTCTGTAGACACTGCCTGAATCATCACAGGTACTAACATCCCTAACGTCAAAAAGATTTTTTGGAGGCGCTGCCTCAAAAAGGGCAGTCACTATCATCAAAGACCCACACCTCCCTGCCCATGTTCTTATTTCACGCCTACCATCAGGAAAGTGGTGCAGGAGCCTGAAAACCATGACCTCCAGGTCAAGACTAGCAGCAACCATCGCACTATATATCACAGACCTTGGCAACTTTAAACCAGTCCTGCAATGGACCAGAACTTTACTTCACTCGATGCCAGATCCACGCTCTCAACAAACGCTTCTTCGCCTATCTGGGCTCCACTAAGGATCACAAGCTTGCACGTCTCCAGACCAGTCCCTCCATTGACACTCCTCGAATCGACCGCTGCAGCTCCACTACTGGACCATGCCACCTGCCCTACCACCATGGGGCTAAGACACGCGATGACATAGCTGCCAAGAGGAGCAGCACCCACATCCACCACCGCTACATTGACGACTGGATTGGTGCTACCATCCTGCATTCAAGATACACTTGGACCATCTCCTACATCTCCCTACCTTTTCTTAATCTCACCGTCTCCATCACAGGAGATGGTCCAAGACTATCAACTGACAATGACTCCCACAGCTATCTAGGCTACATGTCTTACCACCCTGCTTCCTGTAAAGACCCCTACACCCAATTCCTCCGTCTACGCCGCATCTGCGCCCAAGATGAGGTGTTCCATACCAGGACATCCGAGATGTCCCCATTGATTAGGGACAGAGGATCTCCTCGGTACCCCGCAGCTCCGCTCTTGCTCCCCTTCCCTCCAGTTGTGACAGGAACAGAGTCCCCCTAGTCATCCAATACAGCAGATAATCCTCCGACATTTTTGCCACCTCCAACGGGATCCCACCACAAGGCACATCTTCCCATCTCCACCCCTTTCCGCAGGGACCGTTCCCTATGTAACTCCCTGGTCAACTCGTCCCTTCCCAAACTTCCTCCTCTCCAGGTACTTTCCCCAACAACCGCAGGAGATGCAACACCTGAGCAGGAGATGAACCTATACTTCCCTCCTCTACTTCATCCAAGGACCCCAACAACCTTTTCAGGTGAGGCAGAGGTTCACTTGCACCACCTCCAAGCACATTTACTGTATCTGCTGTTCTAGGTGTACCTGTAATGTGCTCTCTGAAAGTGAAGTGGGCCATTCATACATGAGCACATTCACATTTTCTGCAAGTCCATCCAGGTGTGGACTCTTATATATCAGCAAGACCGAGCGCAGGACTCCCGCTTTTGCATTATTATGGCTACCTAGTATTATGGTTATAAATTTATTCCATTTTTTAATTCCTGTTTTATCTGTGTGTGTGAGTCAAGCCTGTTAAGCTGCTAGCTGCAAGAATTTCATCGTTCTGTTACTGGTACATACGACAATTAAACACTCTTAACTCTCCAAGAATTACTGTGGGGCGTCAGCAGAAATGCAACCCACCACATTCTACAATGTCATGACTTAGCAGATTCCTCATTCTTCTCATCTTTTCAGTCAAGTCAGCGGGTCAAGACTGGTTCAATGAGGAGTGCAGAAGCGCAGCTTCAGGTATGTCCAAAAATGATGACATGCCAGCTCAGTGCATCTTCAATACCATGCATGATCCACAGTACACGCAGGCAGCATCCCTGGAGAGAAGGAACGGGCCCCGTCCAAGGAAGGAGATGGCCGGAGGCCCACAACAGCCTAGGATGTGTCGGGATGTGTCATAAGAACAAGAGCGTGGACTTTTAAAATGGCACTAAAATATGGCACCTCTTGCATACGAGCACTGCAGACTATTTCTGTACACTTGCTAATCGAGGATCAGGGGTATGGCAATACTGTACAGGACGCTTTGTGTGAAAAATAATCTATTCTGTCCGACATAAGGAAAGGTTTTAAATTGAAGAAAACGACAAGGAACCAACGTGAAAACCTGTCTGCTCCGAAACATTCTCTTAAAGAAGCTTCTCCTGAAAAATGCTGGAGAACTATGTCATTGGGTAAGAACAAATCACTGCATGCATCTTTCTTCAAACTGTAAACTTTACTTGTTTTAATATGTAATGCATATTCCCCATTCAGAAAGAATGTGACTTGATTTGTATTTTACTGGCATCTTTAGGTAGCAGCTATCTAATTCATATTGCACATGCCTGCTATGTTTAATTCTTTCAATAGGCGAAGACAATGAAACCATGCATCTTGTATTCACTGGAGTTTAGAAGGATGAGGGGATATCTTATAGAAACAAGGAATTCCATAAATTCACAACTCTCTGGGAGAAAAGGTTTTTTCTCACCTCAGTCTTAAATAACCTCCTCTTTATTCTAAGACTGCGGCCCCTGGTTCTGGACTCGCCCAACATTGGAAACATTTTTCTTGCATCTAGCTTGTCCAGTTCTTTTATAATTTTATATGTTTCTATAAGATTCCCCCTCATCCTTCTAAACTCCAGTGAATACAAGCCTAGTTTTTTCAATCTTTCCTCATATGACAGTCCCCGCCATACCAGGGATCAATCTCGTGAACCTACGCTGCACTGCCTCAATCACAAGGATGTCCTTCCTCAAATTAGGAGACCAAAACTGTACACAATACTCCAGATGTGGTCTCACCAGAGCCCTATACAACTGCAGAAGAACCTCTTTACTCCTATACTGAAATCCTCTCGTTATGAAGGCCAACATTCCATTAGCTTTCTTCACTGCCTGCTGTACCTGTAAGCCAACTTTCAATGACCGGTGTACAAGGACGCCCAGGTCTCGCTGCACCTCCCCCTTACCTAACCAAACCCCATTGAGATAATAATCTGCCCCCTTGTTTTTGCCGCCGAAGTGAATAACCTCACATTTATCTATATTATACTGCATCTGCCACGCATCTGCCCACTCACGCAACCTGTCCAGGTCACCCTGCAACCTCCTAACATCCTCTTCACAGTTCACAATGACACCCAGCTTTATGTCATCTGCAAACTTGCTAGTGTTGCTCCTAATTCCCTCTTCCAAATCATTAATATATATGGTAAACAGTTGTGGCCCCAACACTGAGCCTTGTGGCACTCCACTCGCCACTGCCTGCCATTCTGAAAAGGACCCGTTCACTCCTACTCTTTGCTTCCGGTCTGCCAACCAATTTTCTATCCATGTCAACACCCTACCCCCAATAACATGTGCTCTAATTTTAGTCACCAGTCTCCCGTGCGGGACCTTATCAAAGGCTTTATGAAAGTCTAGATACACTACATCCACTGGCACCCCTTCATCCATTTTACTTGTCGCATCCTCCAAAAATTCCATAAGATTAGTCAAGCATGATTTCCCTTTCATAAATCCATGTTGACTAGGACTAATCCTTTTACTGCTCTCCAAATGCCCCATTTTCACGTGAAGACCCCGCCAGCACGCATGCGCGACATAACGTGTCACGCTGTGCAACAGCGACGTGCGGGGGAAGAGCTCTCCCGCGGCAAAGTTTAAAACGGGACCTGCAGGTAGGTTAATCTTATTCTGAGGTCGTTTATTTCGAACCCTTGCTGTGTTCTGTATTTCAGCAAACATGGACAAGGGAAGGAAAATAAAGAAAGTCGCGTCCCGTACGACTGTGGTGGACCAGGAAGGTTCCGGCAGAGGGGAGCGACCGACGGCACCGGGACCGCATTCCCTGCAGTCCAGTCACCGACTCTAACACTGCTCAGCCAAGCCCAACGCCGCAAGCTTCTCAGCTCGAACCAATGCAGCGGGTTGGAGGCAAGGCGAAGCAGAAGTCGGTCCGGCCGATAGACTAGGACGAGTCCGGTCAGGAGGACGTGCTGTCCGAGAGCTGCAAAGGTGACTGTCTATCCCGCATGGAGCGGTTGATGGAGCAGATGCTCCAACGAGACTTGCTCCGGGAGATGGAGCAAACTCGCCATGGGAGTGCTCGCACACCCACAACAGCACCGTATTCTGCGCTGTCCATCGCATCTCCCTCGACAGAGGGGAGCGTTGGGGGGCAGGGCTGGGCTGGCCTGGAAGAGGGGTTCGTGGCTGAAGATACCAGCAGTGTGCTGGGGGTGCAGGACCAGGAAGAGCTGCTGGGAGTGGTCAACAAGTTTGCGGTACCACCCCAAGCGGGGCAACCATTACAGGCCAAACTGGCGGCCAGTATAGACTACCTGTCCTTCCATCCTCTGCAGGAATAGGTAGTCAATGAAACAATGGGCAAATATATACCTCCGGAGAACTGCATCTCACTAAATGTACCCGCCGTCAACAGCCAAATCTGGGGGTACATTGGGCTGGGCATAAGGGCCCAGGAGGTGAAGCTTCAGAAGATATTAAAACTTCTGACTTCAGCCATAACGTCCTACGCTCGTTCCGTTGATGGGGTTGAAATGACAGATAACCAGCAGGACACACTGGCCCTACTGTGTAATACACAGTATGAAATAAACTGCCTGCGGAAGAACGCCATCAAACCTGCCCTCAACCCCAAATTCGCAGGGTTGTGCAAAACTGCAACTGCACAGCCACAGATACTGCTGTTTGGAAAAGACTAGTCCAAGCAAATAAAAGAACTGGACGAAGAGTCTAAAGCCGTTGGGCTTATGAGGGCAGCTGCAGGAACGAGCAAAACCACACACCCCAGGCGGCAGCACCCTTATGCATCCATCAGCAGGCATCAATATGAGGGTGCTGGTGAAAGCATGAGGGCCGCACATCAACCACGAAGGGCTTTTTTAGGCCAAGGCCCAGAGCGGCCCTCATGGAAGATGCGCCAACCCCACACTCCGGCGCCTCAACCAGTGAAGAAACAGAGGCCGAAGAAATGAACATACCACCAGTAACCATGGAGGTAGGTGGGTCTGGTTCCTTCCAGAACATAAAAGGTGTAGGTCCTGTACTAACAGGGGGAAGGTTACATTTGTTTTGGGAAGCATGGAGGACTATTACATTTGACAAATATATACTACAAAGTATTCAGGGATACAAAATTGATTTCATCCAAAAAAGTATGCCACCAGTTCAACATGTACCTGACAGGGAGTTTGTACTCTCACAACGGGAAACATTCAAAGGACATGCAGAACTGGAGAGGTTACATGCTAAAGGAGTTATAGAGAGAACGGAGCATGACTCTCTGGAATTTGTATCGAACATTTTTACAAAAACTAAGAAAGATGGTGGATGTCGCATCATCATTGACTTAACTAGACTGAATACTTTTGTTAAGTATATACATTTCAAAATGGAAACATTTGTTACTGCCAAACAATTAGTTCCCGAAGGATACTTCATGGCATGCATCAATTTAAAAGATGCATAATATTCAGTGCCCATTCATAAGTATCATTGTAGATACCTACAATTTAACTGGATGGGGCAACTATGGCAGTATAAAGCATTGCCTAATGGGTTAACATCAGCCCCAAGACTATTTACCAAGATATTGAAACCAGCCTTGGCAATACTAAGGAAACAAAAACATATTGTTATGGCAAATCTTGATGATATTTTGATTGTGGGGAAAACCCTGGAATTAGCTAAATCAGCGGTTTTAGCTACCAAACATCTGTTTGAAACACTGGGGTTTATCATACATACATCTAAGTTGACACCATCCACAACTATGGACTATCTGGGATTCACAATTAACTCTGTCCACATGTCTGTAACATTGCCAAAGGACAAAGCAGCAGATTTGGTGGAAGCCTGCAACAAATTGATTGTTACTAATCAACCATCTATTCGACAGGTGGCAAAAGTGATTGGGAAACTAGTAGCAGCATTTCCAGCTACTCAGTTTGGACCTTTGCATTACCAAAATTTACAAAGGGCAAAGGTGCAAGCGCTAAAACAACATGGTCATTTTGATCGACATATGCAATTACCAGCCAATGCAATTTCGGAGTTACAATGGTGGAGAGCAAACATTTGGCATAGTTCCAGCCCCATCGTTATCAGTAACCCATCATTCACATTACAAACGGATGCCAGTGCTAAGGGCTGGGGAGCAACTAACACTATATCTAGTACTGGTGGTAGATGGAACATACAAGAATCATCACTACTACAGACACTGGGTATAAATTACTTAGAAATGTTGGGTGCGTTTTATGGGCTAAAAGCTTACTGTTCAGCTATGCACCATTTGCATGTCCGCTTACAAATTGACAATACCACAGTGGTGGCTTATATTAATCATATGGGTGGAATAAAATCGATATCGTGTGACGATCTGGTCAGCACAATCTGGCAATGGTGTGTCGACAGACATATTTGGCTATCACCAACTTACCTACCAGGTAAGCTCAATACAGTGGCAGACACCAGGTCACGAAAATTTAATGACAACACCGAATGGATGTTGAACCACAAAGTATTTGCTGATAGTACAATGCGGTATGGTACACCTGATATCGATCTCTTTGCATCCAGACTGAATCACCAGTTACCAACATATGTCGCTTGGAAACCAGACCCTGAGGCAGCAGCGATGGACGCTTTTTCGCTGAATTGGGGAAAATTGTTTTTCTATGCCTTCCCCCCCTTCTGCCTCATCAGTCGGGTCCTACGCAAAATACAAATGGACTCGGCTTCAGGTATTTTGGTAGTACCCGATTGGCATACACAGCCATGATTCCCTGTGGTCCTCGACATGGTCTCTGAACCACTCATGACCATTCCCAAAAGACCAGATCTCTTGGTCCATCCTGTTACGGGCGAAAGTCATCCGTGCCATGACAGGATAAATCTGTTGGCTTGAAGAATTTGAAAAGACCTCTGTTGGATCTGGGATTATCGGACAGGACCATGAACATGATCACGGCGGCCTCCCGAGAATCGACTAAGAAGCAGTACCTCTCCTGCATTCGGAAGTGGGAAACGTACTGCTCAAGGACTGGGGTAGCATACAAATCAGCTACAATTACCAATGTCCTGGAGTTCCTATCCAGCCTTCACTTTGATGAAGGACTGAGTTACAGCACAATTAACAGTGCTAGGAGTGCTCTGTCAGCATATTAATGGCAGGCACCGGGACAGCAGTCCATGGGATCCCACCCTCTAGTTGCCAAACTAATGAGGGGTATCTACAACACCAATCCCCCCAGACCAAGGTACACCCAGATCTGGGACGTCAGTGTTGTACTGACATTGCTAAGGGGTTGGTCACCAGCAATGTCCCTGTCCCTGGAACAGCTCACACTAAAAACAGTAATGCTGATGGCTTTGGTCTCAGCTCAAAAGGTCCAGTCCCTATACAAATTAAGATTGGACAATATGAAATCATCAACTGACAAGATAACCTTCCGGATCTTGGAGTTGGTCAAACAGAATAGACCGGGAACTTCGGGACTGAGTTTGGAATTCCGGGCATACCCACCTGACCCCCGTTTGTGTGTCATGACACACCTACTGCTTTATCTTAGGACAACAAAGCCTTAAGAGGAAGCAAAATGGCATTATGGGTTAGCTTCAAATAGCCTCATGGACGGATGTCTTAGATACATAGAAAATAGGTGCAGGCGTAGGCCATTCGGCCCTTCGAGCCTGCACCGCCATTCAATATGATCATGGCTGATCATCCAACTCAGTATCCCGTACCTGCCTTCTCTCCATACCCCCTGATCCCTTTAGCCACAAGGGCCACATCTAACTCCCTCCTAAATATAGCCAATGAACTGGCCTCAACTACCCTCTGTGGCAGAGAGTTCCAGAGATTCACCACTCTCTGTGTGAAAAAGTTTTTTCTCATCTTAAAGGATTTCCCCCTTATCCTTAAGCTGTGACCCCTTGTCCTGGACTTCCCCAACATCGGGAACAATCTTCCTGCATCTAGCCTGTCCAACCCCATAAGAATTTTGTACGTTTCTATAAGATCCCCTCTCAATCTCCTAAATTCTAGCGAGTATAAGCCAAGTCTATCCCATCTTTCTTCATATGAAAGTCCTGACATCCCAGGAATCAGTCTGGTGAACCTTCTCTGCACTCCTCTATGGCTATAATGTCCTTCCTCAGATTTGGAGACCAAAACTGTACGCAATACTCCAGGTCTGGTCTCACCAAGACCCTGTACAACTGCAGTAGAACCTCCCTGCTCCTATACTCAAATCCTTTTGCTATGAAAGCCAACATACCATTCGCTTTCTTCACTGCCTGCTGCACCTGCATGCCTACTTTCAATGACTGGTGTACCATGACACCCAGGTCTCGCTGCACCTCCCCTTTTCCTAATCGGCCACCATTTAGATAATAGTCTACTTTCCTGTTTTTGCCACCAAAGTGGATAACCTCACATTTATCCACATTATACTGCAACTGCCAAACATTTGCCCACTCACCCAGCCTATCCAAGTCACCTTGCAGTCTCCTAGCATCCTCCTCACAGCTAACACTGCCCCCCAGCTTAGTGTCATCCGCAAACTTGGAGATGTTGCCTTCAATTTCCTCATCCAGTTCATTAATATAAATTGTAAAATAGCTGGGGTCCCAGCACTGAGCCTTGCGGTACCCCACTAGTCACTGCCTGCCATTGTGAAAAGGACCCATTTACTCCTACTCTTTGCTTCCTGTTTGCCAGCCAGTTCTCTATCCACATCAATACTGAACCCCAATACCGTGTGCTTTAAGTTTGTACACTAATCTCTTATGTGGTACCTTGTCAAAAGCCTTCTGAAAGTCCAGATACAACACATCCACTGGTTCTCCCCTATCCACTTCTACTAGTTACATCCTCGAAAAATTATATAAGATTCGTCAGACATGATTTACCTTTCGTAAATCCATGCTGACTTTGTCCAATGATTTCACCACTTTCCAAATGTGCTGCTATCCCATCTTTAATTACTGACTAGCAGTTTCCCCACTACCGATCTGGTTTGTAATTCCCCGTTTTCTCTCTCCCTCCCTTCTTAAAAAGTGGGGTTACGTTTGCTACCCTCCAATCCTCAGGAACTACTCCACAATCTAAAGAGTTTTGAAAAATTATCACTAATGCATCCACTATTTCTGGAGCTACTTCCTTAAGTACTCTGGGATGCAGCCTATCTGGCCCTGGTGATTTATCGGCCTTTAATCCATTCAATTTACCCAACACCACTTCCCGACTAACCTGGATTTCACTCAGTTCCTCTATCTCCTTTGACCCGCGGTCCCCTGCTATTTCCGGCAGATTATTTATGTCTTCCTTAGTGAAGTCGGAACCAAAGTAGTTATTCAATTGGTCCGCCATATCCTTGTTCCCCATGATCAATTCACCTGTTTCTGACTGCAAGGGACCTACATTTGTTTTAACTAATCTCTTTCTCTTCACATATCTATAAAAACTTTTGCAGTCAGTTTTTATGTTCCCTGCCAGTTTTCTTTCATAATCTATTTTCCCTTTCCTAATTAAGCCCTTTGTCCTCCTCTGCTGGTCTCTGAATTTCTCCCAGTCCTATGGTATGCTGCTTTTCTGGCTAATTTGTACGCATCATCTTTTGCTTTGATACCATCCCTGATTTCCCTTGTTATCCACGGATGCACTACCTTCCCTGATTTATTCTTTTGCCAAACTGGGATGAACAATTTTTGTAGTTCATCCATGCAGTCTTTAAATGCCTACCATTGCATATCCACCGTCAACCCTTTTAGAACTAATTGCCAGTCAATCTTGCCAATTCATGTCTCATACCCTCAAAGTTACCTTTCTTTAAGTTCAGAACCGTTGTTTCTGAATTAACAATGTCACTCTCCATCCTAATGAAGAACTCACCATATTATGGTCACTCTTGCCCAAGGGGGCACGCACAACAAGACTGCTAACTAAACCCTTCCTCATTACTCAATACCCAGTCTAGAATAGCCTGCTCTCTCGTTGGTTCCTCTACATGTTGGTTTAGATAAATATCCCGCATACATTCCAAGAAATCCGCTTCCTCAGCACCCTGCCAATTTGATTCACCCAATCTATATGTAGATTGAAGTCACCCATTATAACTGTTTTGCCTTTGTTGCACGCATTTCTAATTTCCTGTTTGATGCCATCCCCAACTTCACTACTACTGCTAGGTGGCCTGTACACAACACCCACCAGCATTTTCTGCCCCTTAGTGCTTCGCAGCTCTACCCATACCGATTCCACATCCTCCAAGCTAATGTCCTGCTTTTCCACTGCGTTTAATCTCCTCTCTAACCAGCAACGCTACTCCACCACCTTTTCCTTTCTCTCTATCCCTCCTGAATATTGAATATATTGTCAGTACAGACCATCTCAAGATGGCTCAGACAGGTTCTGGGGGCTGCTGCGGTGGATACTGACATTTTTAAATCTCACTCCACCAGGGCAGCAGCAACATCGGTGGCCAGAAATATGGAGGTACCAATGGACCATATCCTGGCGACAGCAGGATGGTCTACGGAAAAGACTTTCCAAATATGTTATAATAAGCCGATCGCCAAACCTGCAGTGTTTGCAGAAAGAATTTTAAGTTCTGCAATATAATTTAGCCCAAGGGAGCATTATTTTCTTTGTTAAAAAATAAATCGTTATTGTTTTTAAAAATTGATTCATGTTTAATTACGATAACATACTTCCTCCCTTGGGTGACTTCGGCAGTGAGTGAGGCATGGATTTGTTCCAAGGCATGAAATCACACATCTTTAAATCTTCACGTAGTCACTCACGTAACTCCGAAGTAAAATAGTAAGATTAAACGAGAACTTACCAGTTTGAGGTTTGATCTTTATTTTATGAGGAGTTACGTCGAGGGATTACGTGCCCTCCACGCCCACCCTCTTATAAAGGTCAACTGGTATCCTAGTTCTTCTTATCTACTATGTTTATTTCATTACTATTATTGTGATTCCACACCGCTGCTTTGAAGAATGTCGCGCATGCGTGCTGGCGGGGTCTTCACGTAATCCCTCGACGTAACTCCTCATAAAATAAAGATCAAACCTCAAACTGGTAAGTTCTCGTTTAATCTTACTATTATTACCTCTTTAATAATTGACTCCAGCATCTTTCCCACCACCGAAGTCAGGCTAACTGGTCTGTAATTCCCCGTTTTCTCTCTCGCTCCTTTCTGGAAAAGTGGGATAACATTAGCTATCCTCCAATCCACAGGAACTGATCCTGAATCTATTGAACATTGGAAAATGATCACCAATGCGTCCACTGTTTCTAGAGCCACCCCCCTGAGGACCCTGGGATGCAGACCATCAGGTCCAGGGGATTTATCATCCTTCAGTCCCATTAGCCTACCCAATACTATTTCTCCCCTAATGAAAAATTCTTTCAGTTCCTCTACCCCCTTAGAGAGCTAGCTCTCTCTAGTTTCATTGCATAGGCCTTGATGAGCGACTTGAATTCTAGAAATGCAGCATTAGTGTAAAGTCAAATGCTGTTCATTTTAGGTTATCGATTGTGACATGAAAACAGCATGAAAGAGAAAGGTGCAAGTACCTTTTGGCTTTTTTCAATCTTGCACATAACATATGGTACAAGAATATTTACCAGGAATTTTCAGTGCCATGTTAAATCATGATATGTGTATTAATATCCTCAAAGGTACACAAAAATGCTGGAGAAACTCAGCGGGTGCAGCAGCATCTATGGAGCGAAGGAAATAGGCAACGTTTCGGGCCAAAACCCTTCTTCAGACTGATGGGGGGTGGGGAGAAGAAAGGAAAAAGGCGGAGGAGGAGCCCGAGGACTGAGGGATGGGAGGAGGAGCCCGAGGGCTGAGGAAGGGGAGGAGACAGCAAGGGCTAGCAAAATTGGGAGAATTCAATGTTCATGCCACCAGGATGCAAACTACCCAAGCGGAATATGAGATGCATTTCCTCCAATTTCCGGTGTTGCTCGCTCTGGCCATGGAGGAGACCCAGGACAGAGAGGTCGGATACGGAATGGGAGGGGGAGTTGAAGTGCTGAGCCACCGGGAGGTCAGGTTAGTTATTGCGGACCGAGCGGAGGTGTTCGGCGAAACGATCGCCAAGCCTCCGCTTGGTCTCACCGATGTAGATCAGCTGACATCTAGAGCAGCGGATACAATAGATGGGGTTGGAGGAGATGCAGGTGAACCTCTGTCGCACCTGGAACGATTGCTTGGGTCCTTGAATGGAGTCGAGGGGGGAGGTGAAGGGACAAGTGTTGCATCTCTTGCGGTTGCAAGGGAAAGTGCCCGGGGAGGGGGTGGTACGGGAGGGAAGGGAAGAATTGACAAGGGAGTTACGGAGGGAGCGGTCTTTGCGGAAGGCAGACATTGGGGGAGATGGAAAGATGTGGCGAGTGGTGGGGTCACGTTGGAGGTTGGCGAAACTGACGGAGGATTACTTGTGGGCGAAACTGACGGAGGATTACTTGTTGAGCGAAACTGATGGAGGATTGATTACTTGTTGGGCGAAACTGATGGAGGATTGATTACTTGTTGGGCGAAACTGACGGAGGATTACTTGTTGGGCGAAACTGATGGAGGATTGATTACTTGTTGGGCGAAACTGATGGAGGATTGATTACTTGTTGGGCGAAACTGATGGAGGATTGATTACTTGTTGAGCGAAACTGATGGAGGATTGATTACTTGTTGGGTGAAACTGATGGGAGGATTGATTACTTGTGTAATATCCTCAATGTTGCTTCTTACTTTATGGTTAACATTTACAACAATAATGCCAATCTACTCATTTTCCAGCTTGACGGTAAAATAAGCTGCAGCTCTTAATTTGTAACTTTTTAAATGAAAAATGGTATAACCTAATATTTTATTATCAATCTGAAATAGAAGTGGGAGGAAGCAAAGCCTGGCAAGTTATAGGCGTATACAGGCAAGGAGGTTTTATTGGCGGATGGGCGGGTAAACACTTAAATAAAAAAGAGACAAGGCTGTCAGATAATGGGAGAAAATGAGTGAAATACAATGCAGAAGGAGGGAGATAATGTAGAAATGTTACAAAATTTTGAGATTTTAAAAATCAAGTCTGTAATTTATCCCATCAGATAAAGCATAAAAAGAAGTTTAATTTGACACCTAATTCACTTTCATATCTTCAGTATTAAAAAAGTTATGGCCATTTTCATACTCGGAAATTAGCATCTTGTTCCCTATTGCTTTTCCACTGACTTAACACAAAAGCTGAGAGTCGAGCCCACAACTTTCTAAAAATTAAGAGAACGGAAAGAAATTTTCAGTTATTATAGATTGAAGCATGCTGAAACAAATATGAAACAATCTTACTTAGATGACATGAAATTAAAGCATATAATTAGTTAGTTACCTAATTGTAGCTAATTACAAAATTCAATTACTAGATCTAAACATCTATCAATTTCTTAAGAATAGATTAACATTTTTAAATAGCCTAAATGTTCAAATAACATTCACACAATAATTCACAATATAACATGATTTTTAAATCTCATGGTCATGAATTTATAGGCCAAATGGAAGGAATTTAGAATAATGGGCATTTATATCATCTTGCGAATGGGGATTTCGGGAACGCGATCATTTGGAACGTTCATTTGCGGTGAATTTAACCCCGTATTGGCATGAAAATTATTGCCGTTAGTTCGGGGGAAAAAAATCACCGTGTCGCATGAAAAAATGTGAATTAAAGGCCTCTTAAGGAGAACGTTTATACATAAAAATAAAGCACTTTCGTTTACCTGTCCCATGTGTGAAATCCGTCCCCATTGTTGGCGTTGACGGGTGAAGAAGATGATTTTAAAATGATTCCAACACTGAACTTGTCGGGAGATTTTTAAAACTAAATACTCAAAACGCCCCTCGGAACGATTCTTCCGCAAAAGCTTGTACTCCAACAAAATATAATTCAGGACAAGGGAGGAGAAACCCGCGTTTTAACCCCGCACCCCCCCTTAAAGGCGCCAAAATCGCGCACACGGCCAGTGACAGAATTACAGCGCCGCTGAAGGCAAGTATTGTAACATCCCTAGATAATGGGCTTATATTCACTGGAATTTAGACTGGGCTTATATTCACTGGAATTTCGACCATTCTATTCCTTCCTCCGGTTCTGGGGGGGGGTCCTGTGGCGCCAGCTAATACACGGGCCACTTATGGTCGAACCCTCGTCAGTAGGTACGAGGGCTGGCACGTGACGTCATGGGCTAGAGGGAGTGTCCTGCTACTTAAGGTTATCTCACCTCGAGACCTTAGCAGTCAACAGGTAGCTGAGCCCGAGAGAACAGCCTCGCTCAGCTACAGCAGCAATGATAATATAGTTAGCGCACCAACCTAACGTGTAGAACCTGAATACACGAATGTTTGAACCTGCCTGACGTCTGGCCTTATTCACCACGTTTGGTGCCGCTACAGGGGTAACTTTATCACACAAAGGGTGATGGGTGTATGGAACGAGCTGCCAGAAGAGGTAGTTGAGACTGGGACTACCCCAACATTTAAGAAACAGTTAGACAGGTACATGGATAGGACTGGTTTGGAGGGATATGGACCAAACGCAGGCAGGTGGGACTAATGTAGCTGGGACATGTTGGCTGGTGTGAGCAAGTTGGGCAGAAGGGCCTGTTTCCACACTGTATCACTCTATAATCTTTAGAAAATTAAATAGTTCATGTCCAGCATTCAGCTGAATCTGGACGACATTCAGCGTAGACTAAACAGGGGCAAGTAACATTCATACACAGAAGAATCAAAGATCAGCTCAAAAAATGGAGAATCGAACCGCATACAGATGATGTTCAATCGCATTAGCATTACCAAGTCACACCAACATTCTGGGGTCGTCACTGGCCAGAACTCAACTAGTTCAAACACAATTACTGTGGCTACAAGAGCTGGTCAGGGATTGTAGTAACCCATCTACTCATGTCCCGAAGTTTTCAACCAGATGCAAGGTAGGAGCTTGATAGGATTCTATCCATTTGCATCAATTAATGCATCTCCAACAGCATTCCCATAGTTGAGATCATTATTCAAAGCAGCCCACCTGTTTTGCATTCCACTGAAACAAGATAGATATTCTTTCCCTACACCTCCATTGTGCTAGGACTAGCTTTTATAACTCACTTGCCGGTCAAGAAGTCAACAGGACATTATCACATGTACTACGAGGCAGGTGCTCTCTCTTTACTGAGATGATGAAGGGAGCCAGGAGGCCATCTCCACTTAAAAACTGATCTCTGCAGCAATGATGCCTTTCGAAGTTCACTCTAGTGCACAAGTATGTAGGTAAAGTGTGGCACCCAGGGAAGACTTTGTTCTTAAAAACAAATAGCATGGAGAAATGATTTGTAAGAACCAATAAACAATTGGGAAAATACCACAGCTGAGAAAGGTGGGTATAGGATCAGGAACATTCAGGAGTTAATATACAAAACCAAAGTATCAAATACAATGGAAGCAGAGGATCATTGGGATTATTTCTACCGCAAAAACTGAAGCCAGAGGGAGAAGAGCCATCTTGCTGGAAGTAATAGTCTGCTTTTTAACAAGAAAAAGGTTTTAAAAACCGGTGGGAAGAGTTGCAGTTTTTCAGAATTGCTGATTGTGGAGGCAGAACATAAGTGTGAAGCAGGTGTCCGACAGGCTTGTCTGGAGGGGGAGGGGGAGAAAACAAAGCCTGGCAAGTGATCTAAAAGCATTTATTTCAAGAGAATTAGAATATAAAAACAGGGATGTAATGCTGTGGCTTTAGAAGGCACTGGTCAGACTGCATTTGGAGTATTGTGAGCAGTTTTGGGCCTACATCTGAGGTGGGGGCTGGCTGTGCCAACATCCAAAGGTGGTTTACGTGAATGATCCCGGGGACGATTGGGTTAACGTATGAGCGTTTGACCACTCAAGACCTGTACTCACTGGAGTTTGGAAAGATGAGAGAGGACCTCATTGAAACTTACAGAATAATGATAGGCCTGGATAAGGTGGATGTGGAGAGGATGTTTCCACTAGTGAGATGGTCTCGGACCACAGGGCACAGCCTCGGAATATAAGTACATACCTATAGAAAGATAAGGATGAATTTCTTCAGTCAGAGAGTGGTGAATCTGTGGAATTCATTGCCATAGGTGGCTGTGGAGGCCATGTCATTGTGTATACTTAAAGCAGAGATTGACATGTTCTTGATTAGGAAGGGTGTCAAAGGTTATGGGAGAAAGTAGGACAATGGGGTCGAGAAGGAAAGATAGATTAGCCATGATTAAATGGCGGAGTAGACTCACTGGGGCGAATGGTTAAATGAACTCGATTGACTTATGGACTTGTAAATGCATTTTAAATCGATTACTCAGGAAGGATACAAGTCACATTTACCACTCTGACGGTGACACAAAAACATCTAGGCTTTGCAAGTAAGGCAATTTGTAATGGGATTATTCGATAAATTAAAGCAAAAGTGTTTTGCATACTTCTGGCAGGAGTATTTTGTGGTATTATCAGATGCTTGTAATCATGGGAAATATTAATGCAGTTTGTCACCCATGTTTACATGCAATTCTACAGTAGTTTTTAATGTCCAATGTTCTAATGACAGTCTAGAGTTGTCTACGACTTGTGTTTGAGTCCTGTCATTGGTTGGAATGACCAGTACCTAAAACCAAGCAATCCACATCACCTCATCAGTGGAATCAATGCTACACTGCACGGTGTGCTACCTTAGCAACGGAGCAGGAACAGTAACCCAGCTCTCACCTCTAGAATTCCATGTAAACTAAATGGTACAATTATATGGGGGATGTTGGGACAGAGACTGCTGCAGATGTACAAAGGCAATTTTTAACAATTGCAGAACAAGATGGTTGAGTAGTCAGTTTAAAAAAAGAACACCGAACCTTTGGAACAGAGAAGCAAAGTATAAAAGCAAGGTATGCTACGTTTTTACAAATCTCTTCTGCACAAGTCTGCTCGACTGCATTAAACAGCAAGAATGGTATCAAGATGAAAGGTTTCACTTACATGAAAAATCCAAAGAAAGTGGGATTGTCGTTCTTAGAGAAGGTTAAAAGGAGTGTTCATAGATCAGTCAGGTACATATGGTTCTTGCCAAAGGCATAAAGGTTTCCAACCAAGGGATACTGATTTACTGAAAAAGAATCAAGGCAATACTTTTGATCTATTACGTGAAATAGCCAGGCATGTGTAAAGTATGCCTGGGAATCGCGAGACAATCCATTAATGACTTTGCTTGCCAGATTATAATTCATTCTTCATTACAGAAACTAAACAAGCATATGGCAAATTTGTTGTGCCTCAGCATTCCGTCTCTCCCTCCTGAATATAAAATTATATTCTGTGCCATAAATACTTTTCTATACCTCAATTAGATGATCTGCACAACATCCCTCTTCAATGCTAAAAGAATAATCAATTCAGTTCCTCAAATATTTCTCTTGACATTCAATAAGACAATGACAGAGCAGTACACAGGCCGTCCTAGAGTAACAAATGTCCCACTTACGAGAAACCCATACATGCAGAAAAGCTCCAATACTAAATTCAAAAGTCCGATGTACATACATACGTTCATTTCTAGGAACATTCAAACTAGTTTTGTCTCTTTTAACAATTGTTCCTTCTTGTCAACATTATGTGTTTTTTAATGCCATTCATTACAAAATGGTAAACATAGAGTGATTTTTGTCTATTTTCTGACATGTACAGAAAATCAACATCTGTACAAATGGAATCCATTTGTTAGTCAGGGAAGGCCTGTGCTCAGATTAATTTATGCACATTTGCTCTGAATCCTTCATTAACCCTCCCACCAAAATTCGTATCTAACATGGCAGTGAAAGTACCAACTGACCCACAGCATCCAAAAAGCCTTTTGGGGAGAGCGCTCCAGGTTTCCACTGTGTTGTGTGAATCAGACGTCTTGCCAGTTTCAAGGAATCGTAGAGTTGGTGACATAGAAGATGGTGTCCGTGCCGGCTGGAAAATTGCAGAACTTGATCCGTAGCCTTTCAGGCAGGCGCACTGTTCATCTTCCAAAATTCCGTAGGTTGCAGAATGGTTCACATACATCGGAAGAGAGCAAATGACGCCTCACTATTTCTGGAGAGAGGGAGATAGAAAATGAGGAACTGCAGATCAGTTAGGCTGGCATCAGCATTAGGGAAATGCTAGACTGTGGACATAAATTAAAGATATGGTAGCAGGGTACATAAAAACTAAATCATTTAGCAGATGCAGCGCACATTTACAACTAGCACACCAAAGATAAAACATACAGCAGGGCTCGAAATTAACGGTTGCCCAGTTGCCAATGGCCACCTAAACTCCCGCCGGGCAACCTAAAAGCCGTGTCATTTTGCCCGGCTTGATACTGCAGATACTGGTTTATACCGAAGATAGACAAAAAAAATGGTGTAACTCAGCGGGTCAGGCAGCATCTCTGGAGAAGAGGATAAAGTGACGTTTCGGGTCGAGACCCTTCTTCAGAAGGAGAAATACATTCAATTTCCATTAGCCCTCCAGCTATTCATATTCCGGAGAACCGAAACTTGCACTCTGATAGCAGTAAATCTGATGCAGTATTTTTTCCAGTGTTATTATTGCGCCCATTTGTTCAAATAGGGAATCTGTGGCCGAATAATGGTGCTCGCAAGCGTTGCCTGCAGCCGGTCGACATCGCAGAACTGCAGCCAACACTGTGGGATCCCGTCCCACGCACTGCACTGACGCAAGCCACTGTGATTTTTTAATATGCAAGCGAGCTACGGTGACGACCTGGCTGTTTTTTATTTGTTTCAAATGCAGAAGCGAACAGAGATAGTTAGAAATAAAATAAATAAATGGTTAGGTATAGGAAGGAACTGCAGATGCTTGTTTAAACAGAAGATAGGCACAAAAAGCTGGAGTAACTCAGCAGGTCAGGCAGCATCTCTGGAAAAAGGAACTACAGATGCTGGTTTATACCAAAGATAGACACAATAAGCTGGAGAACTCAGCCAGTCAGGCAACATTTCTGGAGAAAAGCAATAAGTGACGTTTCGGATCGAGACCCTTTTTCAGACTGAGAGTCAGGTGAAAGGGAAATTATCTATAGATGGTGATAGAGAAATATAGAACCATCTATAGAAAGTTATACAACAAAGTAACGATGATCAAGGAAAGGTGAGAGAAGGAATGTGTGACATTTCTGGTCAAGATCCTTCTTCTCCAGAGACGCTATCTGTCCCACTGAGTTACTCCAGCATTTTGTGTCTATCTTCAGTGTAAACCAGCATCTGCAGTTCCTTCCTACATACATGGTCCATTGTTGGCAGCGAAGATACACAAAATGCTGGAGTAACTCAGCGGGACAGGCAGCATCTCTGAAGAGAAGGAATTGGTCCTCCATCCTATTCTCCGACTAGTTTTACTGTCCTCCTCATTAATTTTAATGTTTGCATACCTCGTTGTCACCTTCCCCTCAGCCAACAATGAACATAAAACGCTGGAGTTACTCAGCGTGACAGGCAGCAGCTTTGGAGGGTCTGAAGAAAGGACTCGAACTGAAACGTCATTCATTCCTCTCCTATCTATCTAGGGTGGGGGTAGTGTGTAGGAAGGAACTGCGGATGCTGCTTTAAACCGAAGATAGACACCAAATGCTGGAAAACTCAGCAGGACAGGCAGTATCTCCGGAGGGAAGGAATGGGTGACGTTTCGGGACGAGATTCTTCTTCAGACTGAGAGTCAGGGGAAAGGGAGACAGAGATATGGAATGTTAAGATGTGAGAACACAGACCAAAGGGGAATTGGCAGTGGAGAGTGGACGGAGAGAGAGACGATGCAAGGGTTACTTGAAGGTAGATAAATCAATGTTCATTCTTTAGTTTAGTGTTTAGTTTAGAAATGCAGCACGGAAACAGGCCCTTCGGCCCACTAAATCCACCTTCCCCTTCACCTCCACCTCCACCTCCACCTTCCCGCCCGCGCTCCGTCCTCGACTGTCGTCATGGCCGCATCGACAAGATGGCGGCGCGTCGCGTCACGTGGCGGCCGCATTAATGACGGAGGCGGGACGTCAGGTGACCCTCAGGCGCGAATGGGGATCAGTGCGGGATGGAGAGGAGGGATCCCAGGATAAGGGGGGTGGAGGGGGGCGGACAAGAGAGAGAGAGAGAGGGGGGAAGGAAGGAAGGTCAGCGCTCCTCGGACAACACCGGCATCATCGCCCCGCTGCCTTGGCCGTCCCTGTCCACCGCCAAGTTCCGCAGCCAGTGGGCTGAAGGGCCTGTTTCCGCGCTGTATCTCTAAACTAAACACTAAACTAAAGAATGAACATTGATTTATCTACCTTCAAGTAACCCTTGCATCGTCTCTCTCTCCGTCCACTCTCCACTGCCAGAGTGAAGCCCAAGGTAAATTGGAGGAACAGCAGATCATATTTCGCTTGGGCAGCTTACAGCCCAGTGGTATGAATGAAGAAGGATCTTGACCCGAAATGTCCCCTATTCCTTTTCTCCAGAGATGCTGCGGAACCCGCTGAGTTACTCCAGCCTTTTGTATCTATTCAGCGGTATGAATATTGATTTATTTAACTTCAAGTAAGCATTGCTTCCCCCCTCGCTCCACCCCACCCCTCCTAGTTCTCGGATTAGTTTCACTGATTAAACCATTTTACTGATTGTTTGCCTCGTTGTCAGCTTCCCCTCCGCTAACAATGAACCTTCCTTGACCATAGTCCCCTTTGGTCTGTGTTCTCTTCTTTTCTGCTCTGAGAAAGTCTCTGGCTTGCAAGGTTACGGTTTCTCCTTCCATAGATGCTGCCTAACAGGCTGTTTTTTCCCCGCAGAATTTTGTTTTTATTTCAGATTTCTAGCATCTGGATTTTAAATTTGACTTTCAATTGCTAATGTAAATGCAAGTAGATCCCCAACCCCCCCCCCAAGATATGAGAATGTTTTCATGTACAACATGTTCTGATTTAATTGAAGAGCATGCAAACAAAAGCTTTTCTCTTGAAGAAGGGTTTCGGCCCGAAAAGTTGCCTATTTCCTTCGCTCCATAGATGCTGCCGCACCCGCTGAGTTTCTCCAGCACTTTTGTCTACCTTCGATTTTCCAGCATCTGCAGTTTCTTCTTAATCACTTTTCTCTTTATCTCAGTACACATGACAACATTGAGCCTAGATTCACTACAACAGTTCCTCCAGTGCTTTAACCTGCTTTTGTGCAATAAAAATGTTTTAAGAGTAAACACTGGAATCAGAAAGGGATAGGTATAGCTGAGCATTTTAAAAGGACCTATTTCACCCCGCTCCATCCCTGTTGAGGAGAAGATAGTGGTGCTTGAAGGTGCGCACCATCAGACTCAGGAACAGCTACTTCCCCTCTGTTATCAGGCTTCTGAACGGTCCTTCCACAAGCGAAGGTACTGTCCGATTCACCTCTACCCCATTGTGGACATTGGACAATGTCTCTGGAACTGATGCGCTACAATGCCGAGACTTATATTCTGTACTTTATCTTTCCCTTTGCTCTACCTATTTGTAGATGACATGTGCATGTACCTTTAACATAGTGACCTCACCACTACTAACCACTCCCCACATCACTAGTATAATTACAACCTTCCCACCCAGTGCTCACTCTCTCTGGTTCCGATGACAGACCACAAACAGCTAGGGCAGTAAAGTATGTGTATCATGAATAAACAGTAGTAAAGACACAGTGTGTTATGACGCCTCTTTACATGGTGTCTGAATCGTACCTTTGCGCCTCCAGTTTATCGTTTTTTCTTTACTTTGGACCCGTTTCCCCATTTTTTTATCTCCCGTGCCATGGCTACTTCTTGCCGCAAACCCGACATGCTTTTCTTCGACTCGGACATTGCCCATCGGTGGGGTGTCTTTAGATGTGACTTTCAACACTACGCCACGATCGCCCATCCTGCTGCCACCCCTGGTACACGAGTTTCTCTGCTTCTCAACCTGGCTAAACCTCATGCCCTGGAACGGGCTGAGTCGTTTGTCTATGGTGCAGGTGAAGATGCTCAGGACCCGGTATGTCTTATGGCTAAGTTTACCGCTATGTGCGACATCCCCACTAACTGCATTCTAGAGTGTTTTAAAATGTTCACCCAGCGTCAGTTCTCTGGAGAGTCAATCGATAACTATATCGCCGCGTTGCGTCACCTGGCCAGGCGTTGCAACCTGGACACGCTGACCCCTGGTCAACTGACCCGGGACATTTTAGTGTATGGTCTTCAAGATGAAAAACTAAGGGCTGAACTTCTGCGGAAGCACAACCTATCTTTAGCCGATGCTCTGCACGCCTTCCGCATGGCTGAGGCTGTCGCCTCGACGGTGTCGTCTGCTGATCATGACATTAACTTTACCAGTGTTGCTGGCCACCGGCGGAACGCTGGCCCGCAACGGCAACGGGGGTCCCCTGCACCCGAGGGTAGCAGCCCACAGCGGTGCCCCAACTGCAACTTTACCACCCATCAGTCTAATGTGTGCCCTGCACTGGGAAAAACGTGCAACATTTGCAGGAAATTGAACCATTTCTCTGCCGCCTGTCGCTCTCGTGGGAAGCCAGTTCCTGCTCCACGCCGAATGTTAAACAACCTTGCTCGAGCTGATAGCGCGCTTGGTTCACAGTTCCAGCCTGAAGAACTCCCTTTGTCTGATACAAGTTCCTCCCAGGGCGAGACCAGCATATTTTCAGTGTTGGATGCACCTGCACTGATAACGGACCCTTCGGTTCGCGTTACTGTCAACGGCTCGACCTTCACCGCCAAACTCGACACGGGGGCCGTGACCAATGTAATGTCAATAGGCCTCTTCAAGAAGATAAGGGCTGATGAGAAAGTTACTCCCGATCACTCCCTGTTGCATGCCTACGGGGGGGGGCGTGCTCGTTCCCGTGGGGAGGGCTACCCTGCACTGCAAGGTACTGCGTGCCTCTCGGCCCCTCACTTTTTATCTACTGGATACTAACAACATCACCCTGTTGGGCGCCCGGGCGTGCCAGGACTTCGGCTTGGTCTCTTTCCACCGTGATATCCACCAGGTGCGGACCCTTACGGACCCCCTGCGCGAGTACCCTGACCGTTTTGATGACAAGCTGGGCAAGCTGCCCTGCAGCTACAAGATCGTTGTCGACCCCGGTGTTGAACCTATGGTCTGTCCACCGCACCGCGTCTCCTTCGCCATGAAGGACAAGGTGGAATTAACGCTGCTCAACATGGTTACCATGGGCATCCTGAAGGAGGTGAGCGAACCCACCCGATGTGTCTCCACCATGGTTGTTGCTGCGAAAAAGGACAAAAGTGAAATTCGCATTTGCATCAACCCCAAAGACCTGAACCTTGCCATCAGACGCCCTCATTACCCCATGCGAACAGTGGAGGACGTCGCTGCACAGGTTGGCCCGGCCACTGTCTTCTCGGTTCTCCATGCCCAGAGCTCCTTCTGGCAGATACCGCTGGATGAGCGGTCCTCCTACCGGACTACCTTCAGCACGCCCTTCGGCAGGTTCCGATTCCTCCGCATGCCATTCGGGATCAACTCTGCCAGCGAGGTCTTCCAGCGGACGATGGAGCAGCTGTTCCATGTGCTATCATCGTAGACGACATCCTGGTCTACGGTAAGGACGTTGCTGAACACAATCTCCACCTCCGTCAAGTCCTGGACCGGGCCCGTGAAATCAACCTCAAACTTAACCCAAAAAAGTGCCGTTTCCACGTCCCGGAGGTCACCTACGTGGGCCACGTGTTTACCGCATCGGGGCTGAAGCCTGACCCGCAGAAGACGGCCGCGGTCTCCGGGATGTCTTCGCCCACCGACGTGCCCAGCCTGCAGCGTTTCCTGGGCATGGTTAATTACCTGGGGAAGTTCATCCCCGACCTCAGCGAGCTGAGCGCGCCCCTGAGGGAGTTGATCAAGAAGGACACTGCCTGGGCCTGGCTCCTGCATCACCAGAAAGCTTTTGACGTTCTGAAGTCCAGGCTGGCCAGTACCCCCCACTCTCCAATTCTTCAATCTGCAGCGTCCCATTGTTCTTACCTGCGACGCCTCCAAGTTCGGTCTTGGTGCTGCTTGCCTGCAGCTCCACGATGGCCTGCAGCTGCCTGTTTCCTACGCTTCCCGCACCATGACCCCTGCCGAGCAGCGCTATGCTCAGATAGAGAAGGAGCTGCTTGCTGTGGTGTTTGCCTGCTCCAAGTTCAAGGACTATATTCTGGGAAACAGCTTCACGATCGAGACCGACCATCAGCCGCTGGTCTCTATCCTCAACAAGCCGATCCACGTTGCCTCGTCCCGTTTGCAGTGCATGATGCTGCAGCTCCAGCGTTTTACGTTCAAAATTGTATATCGCAAGGGCAAGGACATGTTTGTGGCCGACACGCTGTCCCGCGCACCGCTAACGTCCACCGATCGCCATCCATATGAATCGTCTGACCTGATGGTGCTCAACGTCAACATTGTGCCTTCCCAGCAGATGCAGTCCCTGGTCAGCAACACTGCCAAGGATCCTGCCCTGCAGCAGCTTGCCGACGTCATCAGGCAGGGCTGGCCAGACCGTCGTTCATCCTTGCCGCCTGGAGTCGTGCCCTACTTCCTGGTCCGTGACGAACTCATGCTGCATGACGGCGTGGTCGTGAAGGGACACAAGGTCGTCGTGCCTGCTGCCCTGCGTGACCAATACTTTCAGACCGCCCATCGCGGTCATCCTGGGGCCGAGGCCACCCTGTCTCAGGCCCAGAGTTTGTTCTACTGGCCCAGCATGGCCCAAGACATCCGGGAGAGGGTCTCCGCTTGCTCTGTCTGCAATAGCCTCGCTCCCCATCAGCAACGGCAGCTGCTTCTGCAACAGCCTGCCCCCGAGCTGCCCTGGATGACCGTCGCCGCTGACATTTTTGAGTGGCGTGGCAAGCACTTCCTGGTTCTTGTGGACTCGTACTCCAGCTGGTTCGAGGTTGACCGGCTGCACTCCCTCACCTCTTCGGCCGTTATCGGGAGGCTGCGCCAACACTTCGGAACCTTTGGCACCCCGGCAAGTCTTCAATCGGACGACGGCAGCCAGTTCTCGAGTGCCGAATTTTGGCGTTTCGCTGCCAGCTGGAACTTCCGACACTATACCAGCAGCCCAGAGTACCCACAAAGCAACGGCTTGGCAGAGTGCGCTGTCCGCAGTGCTAAGGACTTGCTGGAACATTGCAGACTGTCCCATTCTGACTTTTACCTGGCACTCCTCAACCTTTGGACACTGCATTGGGTTCCCCAGCACAACGGCTGATGTCTCGCACTACGAGACCTCCGATCCCGGTGACACAGCGGTCCCTCATTCCCTCTGTTCTCCAGCCCGCTGCTGTCCAGGAGCGCATTGCCCTCAAGCAAGAAAGCGCTCCCACGACCAGTCCTGCCGTCCCCTCCCGCCTCTGTTGCCTGGCCAAGTTGTCCGGATACAGTCCCCCTCCGGTCACCCCAGGCTTGCCATCGTCGTCGGTACTGCTGGTTCGCCGCGGTCCTATCTAGTCGACCATGACGGTACTATTTACCGCCGGTCCCGCCAACATCTGCGGCTTGTTAACGAGCCCCCGCCGCCGCCTGCAGACCCCTTTTCCGCCAACTGTCTGCCACGTTGCCTGCCCCTCCACGTATGCCCCGCTCTCCACCAGCCAGTCCTCCCTCACCTGCCCGTCTTCCCGCTACTGCTCCTGCTTCCCCTGCTCCGTCTCCGTTTTCTCTTTCTCCTCCCGGTTCCCCGGTTCGCTCACCCGCGCCTGCGCCTACTCAAGTTTCTCCTCCAGAGGGGGGAGATGGCGAGCTGCGTACCCGGTCCGGGCGGGTGGTCAGGCCGCCTGTCCTTTATGGTGATTTTGCTTAACTGTTTGCTCACCTGCTCGTAGCGTATGAGACGTGGTCGCCTTGTCACTACTGTATTGCTTTTTATTTCCAAGAGGAAGGATGTAGATGACATGTGCATGTACCTTTAACATAGTGACCTCACCACCACTGACCACTCCCCACATAACTAGTATAATTACAACCTTCCCACCCAGTGCTCGCTCTCTCTGGTTCCGATGACAGACCACGAACAGCTAGGGCAGTAAAGTATGTGTATCATGAATAAACAGTAGTAAAGACACAGTGTGTTATGACGCCTCTTTACACTATTGTACTTGAGTTTGACTTGATTGTATATATGTACAGTATTATCTGATCTGACTGGACAGCATTTAAAACAAATCTTTTCCCTGTAACTCGGTACATGTGGCAATGATAAAGCCGTCCTGGCACGTCCTGGTGTCAATCCCGGCAGCGGAGGCACCTACTGGTAACAGCCTTCCTCGCCGCCCATCACGTAGATGGTGCCGTCGATGACCGCCACGCCCGGCCGGTGCCGCCGCTCGTTCATGGGGGCGCACATCGTCCATGTGTTGGTCCTGGGGTCGTACTGCTCCACCTTGTTAGTGTTCTCGGTCGATGCGTGCCAGCCGCCTGCAGAGTCAAACACCAGTCACTGCTTCAACTGCACTTTAATGTTCATTCTGGGTGGGTTAGGCAGGTACGTATAGTTTAGTTTAGAGCTACAGCATGGAAACAGACCCTTCGGCCCATTGAGACAACATCGACCATCCATCTCCCGTTCACACTAGTTCTATGTTATCCCACTTTCTTATCCACTCCCCACACACTAGGGGCAAGTTACAGTGGCTGATTAACCTACAAACCCACACGTCTAGAGCTGGGGGAGTATATTCCTTGTCCATGATGAACTGGAATCCACTGGAAATTCACCGATTGCTTTAGATTCCAGTTGCTGATCTCCTTCTCCTGTTCTGGCCCTCTTGCACTTACTCAGGTTTGGTTTAGTTTAGCATGGAGATAGCGTGCTGTGGTACCTGGAGAGAGGCACTACTTCCTCTTCAACACTGCCGTGGCATAGTGACGCAGCGGGTAGAGCTGCTGCCTCACAGCCCCAGGAACCCGGGTCCAATCCCGACTACGGGTGCTGTCTGTATAGAGTTTGTACGTTCTCCCTGTGACCGCGTGGGTTTTCTCCGGATGCTCCGGTTTCCTCCCACACTCCAAAGATGTGCAGGTTTGTAGATTAATCGATAGAGTGACACACACAATCAGACTGAAGAAGTGTCCTAACCCAAACACCTCTCCATGTCCTCCAGAGATGCTGCCCAACTCGCTGTTACTCCATCACTTTGTGTCTTTCTTTCTGCCAGCCAGCACCAGCAGTTCCTGGTGTGTTTATTAGCAGGCTGTAGTGTGCTGCCCAGGGCTGCACCAGCTTGCCTCCCACCCCTGCACCCTACACCACACCCACAGCTCATGCCTTTATCTAAAGACACCAATCTATGGGACTTCTCACCGATGATGTATATCTTGCCGTGCAGGATGCAGGCCACGGAGCCAGAGCGAGGGATCTGCATGGGAGCCACCTCCGACCACGAGTCACACTTGGGGTTGTAAACCTGAACCAGATTCATGCCGTCACCGTCCTCCAGAACAGCCCCCCCTGAGAGAGAGAGATAGACTGTTAGACCCCATGCAACCCACTCCCTCCCCCTCCTCCAACCTCCCACCCCCTCCAACACAAACCCCCTTGTGGAGAGAGGCCGGGTCAGGCAGTCCTCACTGACCTGGGCTAGACCCTCCTCCCACTCTCCCTCCCCCCCCTGCAGAGAGAGGCCATATCAGCTCTGCCCACGAGAACCCCTGCACCCTCAAACCCTCCCCCTCCCCCTCCCCTGTATCCCAGGTCACGTGGCAATAGCAGCCCAGACTTGTTACCCGGTTGCCGTGTCATGCTGTGCCGTGCCGTGCCTGCGGGCTTTACCTGCGATGTAGAGCAGCCCCTGGAAAGCCACCACCGCCGGCTGGTGATGGCCAACTTCATGGAGGCCAGGAAGCACCAGGCGTTCGTGCTGGGGTTGTAGCACTCGATGGAGGCCAGCCTCGAGCTGCCCTCCCAGCCGCGAGCCCACAGCAAACACAAAGCCGTCCAGCATGGCCAGGCCTGGCACAGAGAGGGGGTAGTGGGTCAGAGGCACAGTCAGCATGCAGCCCCATGTACACACGTGCAGGCACACACCAGCCCGAGCACATACACACATGTACACACAGCCCCATGTACACACGTGCAGGCACACACCAGCCCGAGCACACACACACATGTACACACAGCCCCATGTACACCCATGCAGGCACACACCAGCCCGGGCACACAACACATGTACACACAGCCCCATGTACACCCGTGCAGGCACACACCAGCCCGAGCACACACACACACATGTACACACAGCCCCATGTACACCCATGCAGGCACACACCAGCCCGGGCACACACACACATGTACACACATACAGGCACACACTGCCCCACACGCACACACTCCCAAACACACACATGTATACACAGCCCCATGTATACACGTGCAGGCACACACCAGCCCGAGCACACACACACATGGGCACACAGCCCCATGTACACACGCGCAGGCACACACTGCCCCACACGCACACACTGTCCCAAACACACACATGTACACACAGCCCCATGTACACCCATGCAGGCACACACCAGCCCGAGCACACAAACACATGGGCACACAGCCCCATGTACACACGTGCAGGCATACACTGCCCCACACGCACACATTGTCCCAAACACACACATGTACACACAGCCCCATGTACACCCGTGCAGGCACACACCAGCCCGAGCACATAGACACATGTACACACAGCCCCATGTACACATGTGCAGGCACACACCAGCCTGAGCACACACACATGTACACACAGCCCCATGTACACATGTGCAGGCACACACCAGCCCGAGCACACACACACATGTATACACAGCCCCATGTACACACATACAGGCACACACTGCCCCACACGCACACACTGTCCCAAACACACACATGGGCACACAGCCCCATGTACACACATACAGGCACACACCATCCCAAGCACACACACACATGTGCACACAACCCCAGGTATACATTTGTGCACACCTTGCCCAGTGCACATGCGCACCAGCCCCACATGTACACACACGTGCACACCAGTCCCATGCTGTGCACACACCAGCCCCCCATGTACACACACGTGCACACCAGTCCTATGCCGTGCACACACCTGCCCCACATGTACACACACACACACAGCTCTGCAGACTGGGCTGCAGGAGACACCACCAAGCAAAACCATTCACTTTTCCCTGTCATGATTCAAGTTCACGATGGTGGAAAGTCAGTCATACAGCGCAGAAACAGGCCCTTCAGCCCAAATCGTCCATGCCAACCAACCTGCCCCATCTGAGCTAGTTCCATATCCCTTAACCTTTCCTATCTACATATCTGTCCAAGTGTCTTTTCAATATTGTTCTTGCATTCTAGTCCTTGGAGAAATAGTGCAACAGGCCAACAAGACATACATTGAAAGAATAATGGAGAGATATTGGAGAAAGACTTGGAATCAGGATTCAGTGAACAAGAGAGGCAATGAACTGCAGACGCTGGAATCCTGAGCCAAACACAAAGTGCTGGAGGAACTCTGCAGGTTAGGCAGCAACTGTGGAGGGAATGGGCAGGCGACATTTCAGGTCTGCAGAAGGGTCCCGACTCAAAGCATTGCCTATCTATGTCCTCTAGAGATGCTGCCCAACCCGCTGAGTTACTCCAGCGCTTATGTACTGCCTTTATGTTGATACAATTCCCAAAGGAAGGTGAAAACACAATGTCTTGAAGCCGCAATCTCCGGTAGGGAAGCACCGATTCGGGACTTACCTTCCAGAAGAGAGGGCCTGTACATCCGCAGCGGCGACTGTGGAGGTTCATGGCCCAGATCACGGGGGAACAATGGAGGAGAACTGACTGTACTTTGTGCCTTCCACCACAGTGAAGAATGCTGTGGTGGGTGTTTGTGTTACATTTTATTGTGTATTGTGTGTTCTTTTTTAGGGCAGAGAGAGGGGCAGAGAAATGGGCAGAGAGATGGGCAGAGAGATGGGCAGAGAGAGGGGCAGAGCGATGGGCAGAGAGATGGGCAGAGAGAGGGGCAGAGAGATGGGCAGAGAGAGGGGCAGAGAGAGGGGCAGAGAGATGGGCAGAGAGAGAGGCAGAGAGAGAGGCAGAGAGAGGGGCAGAGAGAAGGGCAGAGAGAAGGGCAGAGAGAGAGGCAGAGAGATGGGCAGAGAGATGGGCAGAGAGAGGGGCACAGAGAGGCAGAGAGAGGGCGCAGAAAGAGAGGGCACAGAGGCAGAGGGAAGAGAGAGAGAGAGGCAGAGCGAGAGGTGAATCTGGCCAATTCATTCATATGGGTAATATCTGACCAATCCTTGTGAATGTTTCCTGCTTGTGTAGCAAGCTATATTCACAGAAGGCACCAAAATCCTTGGCATGCTGAAGAATCAAGAGGCCAGTGAAGATGAGGAAGTAAGAGGAGGATGTTAGTAGTAAAAGGTATTGTATTGGTTGATGAGTCTGAAACCTGATACATCTTAAACATCTGATAATCTATATCCCAGTTTGAAAAATATGCAAGGGATCACTGCAGTGTGGTAGCTTTTTCCAGGTCTAAGGTCACTAAGAACCTTCACAATTGACCAAAGGCTGTGCTAGTACATTGAAGACGATGGTAAATTTCATCAGAGTTGTCTGATTTTCTGAGAGATTGCTCCTGAGATACAAGAAGTGATCAACATTTTCCAAGGTCTAACTGTGAAGCTCAGTTATCAATGAACATGCTCCTTGGCCCAACTCTGACCAAGATTCCCATCTAAACTTGTCCTATTTGACCCATAGCCCTCCAAACCTTTCCTATCCATGTACCTGTCCAAGTGCCTTTTAAATGTTGTTATTGTACCTGCCTCAATTGCCTCCTCTGGCAGCTCATTCCATGAACCCATCACCCTCTGAACATAGAAGACTATTGGGCAGCTAAACTGCTTCACTGATTGATTCAGTGAATATTACCCTAGTTACTGAGTATAATTACTGCTTTGTTTGTTAAGTGGGCAAAACAAAATCTTTCACATCTCCCTGAACAGGCAATCGGGATATCACTGTGATCACCATAATGCAGCACTCTCAGTACTGCACGACAATACTGGGAGCAAGATTCAAGATTCAAGAGAGTTTATTGTCATGTGTCCCTGATAGGACAATGAAATTCTTGCTTTGCTTCAGCACAACAAAACATAGTAGGCATTGATTACAAAACAGATCAGTGTGTCCATATATACAATACAATACGGTTTTATTCATCACATTGCACATAAAGTGCAAGTGAAATGAATTTGTAATATAATAATTTTAAATAATAATATAATATACCATTATATAAATATATACACACATGAATAAATATACTGATTAAGTGCAAATAACAGATAATGGGCTATTAATGTTCAGAGATTTGTCCAAACCAAATTTAATAGCCTGATGGCTGTGGGGAAGTAGCTATTCCTGAACCTGGTCGTTGCAGTCTTCAGGCTCCTGTACCTTCTACCTGAAGGTCGAACTGTGTGGCCAACCGACCCTTCCTAATCAAAGGCAAGAATACTGCAACTGAATCGAGTGGACACTTAATAAAGGTCACTTGTCTTTCCGTATGTTTGCACTAAAAACACAGAAAGGTTCACCTGGACTATTGAAAGAATGAGGTAACACTTAAAAATGGCAAGATTTTTTTGATTACGTTATAAAAGCTTCACGATTAAAGAAAAAAGTTGCATCATCCGATGGGTGTGGCCATTTTAACATTTATTGGAGAATTTGAATAATTGTTTAATTGGAATCAGGTTTCAAGGGTTTAGTCAAAGGTTAATTAGTTTCATTAGCAGCTACCAGCAGAGATGCGGGCTGTAAACTCATTGTTATATTTTGCGAGAAGGTTCAGCTTTCAATAGCTAATGAGAAGTCTACTTTTTGTAGGATTTTTGTTGGAATTTAAAAATGAGTATGATTGGGGACATTTTCCCTGATGTCCTGCCTAATTCTGGGAGAGATTACCTGTTCTTTTTCTCATTGCCATTTTTGGGCATTCCTCCACAAAAAGTTAATATTTCAGAAGTATTTCATTAGCCGTAACTATTTCTGTGAAAGGGAAAGTGCCTTATAAGTAGAGTCATCGACTTGCAGCGGAGAAACGGCCTCTTCAGCCCAACCTGCCCACACTGGCCAACATGCCGCATCTGCACTAGTCCCACCTGCCTGCATTTTGCTCATATCCCTCTAAACTTGTCCTATCCATGAACCTGTCTAAATGTTTCTTAAATGTTGTGATAGCACCTGCCTCAACTACCTCCTCCGGCAACTCGTTCTATTCACCCACCTCCCTTTGTGTGAAAAAGTTACACTACAAACTATGAATATGTTTTTATTTTAGAATCTTAAACATTATAATATTGTAAAATGATGAACAGCATTGGGGTGCAGCTGGTAGAGAGCTGCTGCCTCACTGACCCAGCAAAGTGGCTTCAGTCCTGACCTCTGATACAGTCTCTGTGGAGTTTGTACATTCTCTCTAGATGACCTCAAGGGTTTTCTCCCAGTGCTCCACATTACCCCCTGTCTCGTAAAGATGTGGAGCTTGATAGGTTAGTTGGTTGTGTAGAAGGAACTGTAGATGCTGGTTTAAGGCAAAGATACACAGAAAATGCTGTAGTAACTCAGTGGAGAGAAGGAATAGTGAAGCTTCGGGTCTGTAGAAGGGTCTCGACCTGAAAAGTCATCTATTCTTTTTCTCCAACGACACTGTCTGACCCGCTGAGTTACTCCAGTTTTTTTGTGTGTATCTTAGGTTAGTTGGTTGATGGGTGAATGGATGGAACTGGGGGGTTAATAGGAATGTGGGGAGAATAAAAGCTGCGATTCGTGTGTAAATGATTGGCTGGTGATCAGTGATACTACTCCTCAGTGCCCTACTTCCTTATTGTGTGTCCCTTTAACTCTATCATTAGTTCCCATTGGGAGCAACTTTCATCGAAAAGACTGCTTTCCTTTTTAGTGGTACCATGCATTCTGTTAGCCTCCGATTTCTGACAACACTTGATCTTGCGATTCAACTTCAAGAATAATGCAAGGTAAATATTTAATTAAGTCGAGAGGTTCAGGGAGCACTTATCAAACTGTTGGTGGAAGTGAATGACTGGTACACATGTTGGATACTTTTTATTTTACACTGGCTATAATGATTTAAGATTTTTTGCCTGAAGTTGGTTACCTCTGCCAAATGTAATTAAAGCGGGGTCTATGAACGATAATGTTGACAGAAAGAGAAGGAAAGATTTAGATTTAGTATCTTTGGGAAACAGTCATGACAGGAATTATTGAATTAGAAAATAAATGAACTTGATCTAGAAAATATCAACAAGATATTTTTTTAAGAGCTCACGATCACCGTTTATTCAACAATTATTGGCGGATTAAGTAAATGGCTGAAACTCTATGGCATAAGGTGTGAACAATTTAGGTTAGTTTATTGTCGTGTGTACAGAGGTACAGGGATTGTTGCGTGCTAATCAGTCAGCGGAAAGATGGTTAGTAAGTGGGGAAGCAAAACAATGAGTGTTTGTGAGGACAGGCAGCACTAAATGAATGGTTACAGAGAATATTTTAAAAGGCTAATGGAATATTGTTCTTTTATCTCAAGTCATCTAAAGCAGAGGGAAAAGTTACCATTAACAAAGCTTGGTTTGCCATTGTTCAGTGTACTGTTCAGTATGTGCTTAGCATTGTGGGGAGATTTGTATTACTTTTGGAGCGAGTGTTCCACATTTATCAGAATGATTCTACTTCTGAAGTAGTATGATGAAGGGTCTCGACCCGAAAGGTCACCCATTCCTTCTCCAGAGATGCTGCCTGACCCGCTGAGTTACTCCCGCGTTCTGTGCCTAATCTTTGATTATAAATTGTAAGCACATGTTACATGGAGAAAACCTGTAGCCAGTAAAAAGGAATGGAAGGATTCTAGTGATCAATTGGAGGTGTTCAACATCCTTGAGGAATTGGAATGAGCTGACAAAGAAAATATTTCCTCTGGTTTCCAGAACAAGTTGTCAATTGGAACTGGGGATACCAATTGGCCATTAGATTTGGAGATTATCCAGGAGTTTACAGAATTATGTGGATTGTTATGATTAACTAAATTGAGAACCAGTCTTCAAGAACAAACCCCTGTTAACAATTTAACTTCCACAGAAACTTAAAAGCTATTGAAACCAATAATTGGGTGTGGTACCAGGATAAACTCAAAGCGCTGGAGTAACTCAGCGGGTCAGGTGGCATCTCTGGAGAAAATGGATAGGTGATGTTTCAGGTCGGGACCCTTCCTTGGACTGAGCTACTCCAGCACTTTGTGTCTATCTCTGGTGTAAACCAGCATCTGACGTTCCTCCTTATTACAGACACAAAGTGCTGGAATTATTCAGTGGATCAGGCAGCATCTCAAAAGAAAAAGGATAGGTGACGTTTTGGGTTGGGACCCTTCGTCACCTTATGAACTTTTTTTCCAGAGATGCTGCTTGACTTACTGAGTTACTCCAGCACTTTGTGTCATACCTTTGTCATAAGCCAGCGTCTGCAGTTCTTTGTTTCTACATTTTTATTCCATATTGGGTGAGGGACATTCTTATTCTGTACCACGGTGACAAATGAACGTTTGTGCCAATCGACCCTAGTGATGAGGTCACCATAAACAACAATGAAGGAATGGACGAGACAGACTGTTGGCGAGGCAGTCATTGCTGGCGCCACCCGGTGGATATGATATGTATAATAGTACATTGTAGATGAATGCAATGAAACCATACATAAGTACAACAGACTGATCGAAGAGAAATTACCAGTGTGCAGAATATGGTTTTTTTTCAGCAAGGTGGCGTAATAGTTCCAGAGAACTGTCTAATCTAATGAGGTGTGTTGAGAGGATCAGTACTATAACTTAGATAGACACAAAATGCTGGAGTAACTCAGCGGGACAGGCAGTATCTCTGGAGAAAAGGAATGGTGACGTTTCTGGTCGGGACCCTTCTTCAGTACGAGACCCCAGTTTGGGGAAGAACTGTTTTAGCAATTGGTGTACAGTTATAAGAGAGAACCATAGTACATATCCAGAATTGACTTTTATTCAATACACTGATAAAAGTCAGAAGTTGTTATCTTTGCGACCCTGCGAAACTTCCTCGATTATTTCCTAAAGCTCCTTTCTATCATTTTATTCCTGTTTCCGGAGGACACCTCAAGTTACATTCGAAGATTCCTCTTAAAACCAGGTTCAAAGCCGTGACATCATATAAATAACCGACTGTTCCCCTATCTTTGACGAAAAAATAATAAAAAGGCGCACCCTTCACAAATTAATCTCCTCCCGACTTGTTTGTTTTGTTGACGAGAGCGAGCGATTCCGAAATCTCTCGGCAAGCGCGTTGTGAATCTTATCGGGCATCCGGATGGCATTATCCGTGCAGTCTGACAATTCATAGTTATTTGCCACTTAAAAAAACAATTCAATCAGTGCAGGGGCAGCAGTAACAAGGGCTCACTGTGTGGGTTTAAACTAAATAGTGGGGGAGGTGGGGATTGACAAATTGGGAGTATAAAGATAGAGTTGAAGGGGAAGTGAGTTCAGGAAAAATTACAAAAGATTCTCGCATTAATGGGAAGGAAAGTTCGAGAAGGGATAAAAGAGTAAGGTCAGGGCCAATTGTGAGCGGTGCGAGGGGGGACGTGAATACGGAGGTCAAAGTGTTGTATATGAATGCGCAAAGTATAAGAAATAAAGTGTAAGAGCTTGAGGCTCAGTTAGAAATTGGCAAGTATGATGTTGTGGGAATTACAGAGCCATGGCTGCAAGAGGGCCAGGGCTGGGAACTGAATATTCAAGGGCATACCTCCTATCGAAAAGACAGACAGGTGGGCAGAGGGGTGTGGTAGCTCTGTTGGTGAGGAATGAAATTCAGCCTCTTGCAAGGGGTGACATTGAAACAGGAGATATGGATTCAGTATGGATGGAACTAAGGAATTGTAAGGGTAAAAAGACCCTAGTGGGACTTATCTACAGGCCCCCAAACAGTAGCCTGCACATAGGGTGCACGTTGAATCAGGAGTTAAAATTGGCATGTAGCAAAGGTAATGCTGTGGTTGTTATGGGAGATTTCAACATGCGGGAAGACTGGGAAAATCAGGTTGGTACTGGACCCCAAGAAAGGGACTTTGTAGTGTGCCTTCGTGATGGATTCTTAGAACAGCTTGTATTGGAGCCGAGCAGGGAGAAGGCAATTCTGGATTTAGTGTTATGTAATGAACCGGATTTGATAAAGGAACTTGAGGTTAATGAGCCATTAGGAGGTAGTGACCATAATATGGTCAGGTTTAATCTACAATTGGAGAGGGAGAAGGGTAGATCGGAGGTGTCAGTGTTACAGTTGAATAAAGGGGACTATGGGGCCATGAGGGAGGAGCTGGCCAAAGTTGACTGGAAAGATACCCTCGCGTGGATGACAGTGGAACAACAATGGCAGGTGTTTCTAGGAATAATACAGAAGGTGCAGGATCAGTTCATTCCTAGGAGGAAGAAAGATTCCAAGGGGAGTAAGGGGCGGTCGTGGCTGACAAGGGGCGTCAGGGACAGTATAAAAATAAATGAGAAGTACAACGTAGCAAAGATGAGCGGGAAGATAACTAATGACAATACAGGGAGAAAAGATGAGGTACGATGGTAAGCTAGCCAAGAATACAAAGGAGGATAGTAAAAGCTTCTTTAGGTATGTGAAGAGGAAAAAATGAGTTTAGTAAGTGAGTGAGTAAATTTTATAGCACATTTAAATCAACTCGCGTTGAAACCAAAGTGCTTTACATAGAAGAAATTAAATGGGACATCTTTATAGAAAAGGCACTTTTCTTTCATTTCAGGAGTTACAACAGATCTACGGACTACACTCAAATAATTTTTTCAGATATCTACAACTTAGAAATTATGTTAAATCCAAAACACAAAATTATAGGACTAGGGAACGAATGTTCCCTTGACGAATGTTTGAATAAACATCCTAAAACATAAAAATTAATAACTTATATTTATAACACCCTCTTAGATAATGAGGTCCCATCGATGGAATCATATAGACACACATGGGAAAATGAATTAGGCCAACCTATAACGAAAGATATTTGGGACGAAAGTCTACAATATATACATCAATGCTTATTAAATGCCAGACATGCTTTAATACAATTTAAAGTATTACACAGATTACATCATTCTAAAGCAAAACTAATTAGAACTGTCCCACATATCTCTCCTATTTGTGATAAATGTCAGCATCTAGAGGCAAATTTAACACATACTTTTGCAAATTGTATAAAAATTTAAATTTTCTGATTTGATATTTTAGAATAATTTCTGAAGTTGCTAAATTGGATCCCGATTCAAAACTAATAATACTTGGAATATCAGAACAAAGTCTAACACTCACAACAAGCCAAAGAAACTTCCTAGACTACAGTATAATAACTGGGAAAAAATTAATATTAAAATTTTGGAAAGGTCCTATAACCCCCACAATTAAGGAAATGTTGGAGACCCTACACCTGGAAAGAATCAGACTTGTCTTAATGGACAAACAAGAACTTTTTGTTAGAATATGATCTATTTGACTATTTGAAGGGGTAGATCGGTTCGGCACGGGAACCTAACTGAAGCTTGAATTTAAGATTAGATGAAAAGTTATACTTTATAATCTACGAACCTATCTCCAATGATGTATTATTAGTAAATTATTCCACTTTTATTTTTTATCTTGACATTCTTTTTTTTCTCTCTTTCTCACTTTCTATCTATTAAAAAAAACTAGAAGCAGAATCAATCCACAATTGATAATATTAATAATATATGATTGATAAACATGAAATGTTTTTACCACAATATGTCTTTGCTTCTAATAAAATTATTAAAAAAAAAAAAAAAGAAGTCCACAGGCCGCGCTGGTCGGAGCTCCGACACTGGTGATCTCGGCGAGAGATCCCAGACTCCGCGGTGTTTGAAAGCCAGCGCCGCCCGCGGCTGGACGCTCTGCGACCACAGCTCCGCGATGTTGGAATCGGTGGTCTCAGCACTCTGGAGCTTACCACACGGCGATCCTCGGTAAAGCATCGCCCGCTCCGTGATGGTGCTTCAGCACTGTGCCGCCGCCGAAGCTGGGGTTCTGGCCAGTCCCGGCAGGAAACGCCGCTCCAGTCCCGATGGTAGGCCCCGAGGAAGGGGAGAAGATGCGGCTCGGAGGAAAGCTGCCTCTCCGACCAGGTATGGGACTAAGAAATACAGTTTCCCCCTTCCCCTCCCACCACCCCCCACATAAAAGAGCTAGAAAACTTCCAAGCTAAAGTTTTTAAACACACTGAAAATAAGGGCGAAAGGACGGACTGCAGGCAGAGCAGCCATACACAACGGCGCCCCACTCCTGCAGTTAAGACCAAAGTTGGACCCTTGAAGACCGAAAAAGGTGAATTTATTATGGGGAACAAGGAAATGGCAGATGAGTTGAACGGGTACTTTGGGTCCGTCTTCACTAAGGAGGACACAAACAATCTTCCTGATATAGTAGTGGCCAGAGGGTCTGGTGTGACGGAGGAACTGAAGGAAATCGACATTAGGCAGGAAATGGTGTTGGGTAGACTGATGGGTCTGAAGGCTGATAAATCCCCAGGGCCTGATGGTCTGCATTCCAGGGTACTTAAGGAAGTGGCTCTCGAAATTGTGGATGCATTGGTGGTAATTTTCCAATGTTCTGTAGACTCAGGATCAGTTCCTGTGGATGGGAGGGTAGCTAATGTTATCCCACTTTTTAAGAAAGACGGGAGAGAGAAATCAGGGAATTATAGACCAGTTAGCCTGACATCGGTGGTGGGGAAGATGCTGGAGCCATCAAAGATGAAATAGCCGCACATTTGGATAGCAGTAACAGGATCGGTCCGAGTCAGCATGGATTTACGAAGGGGAAATCATGCTTGACTAATCTTCTGGAATATTATGAGGATGTAATTAGGAAAATGGATAAGGGAGAGTCAGTGGATGTAGTGTACCTGGACTTTCAGAAAGCATTTGATAAGGTCCCACAAAGGTGATTAGTGGGCAAAATTAGGGCACATGGTATTAGGGGTAGAGTGCTGATGGATAGAAAATTGGTTGGCAGACAGGTAACAAAGTAATAATAATAATAATATATTTTATTTATATAGCGCTTTTCAGGACTCAAAGTCGTTTTACATTGAGAGTCAAGAATAAACAAAACAAAATAGAGCAGTAAGACAGAGATGGAAAGGGGAGGGGAACATGGGACTAAGGGTATGCAGAGGTGAAGAGATGGGTCTTGAGGCGGGACTGGAAGATGGTGAGGGACTAAGAATTTCGGATCAGTTGTGGGAGGGAATTCCAGAGCCTGGGAGCTGCCCTGGAGAAGGCTCTGCCTCCAAAAGTGCAGAGGTTTGATTTCTGAGTGGAGCGGAGACCAGCTGATGTGGATCTGAGGGACCGTGAGGGTTGGTAGGGGTAGAGGAGGTCAGTGAGATAAGGGGGGACCAAGTGGTTGAGGGCTTTGTAGGTGAGGACCAGGATTTTGTAGATGATCCGGTGGGAAATGGGAAGCCAGTGGAGTTCTTTGAGAACTGGGGTGATGTGGTGCCAGGATTTGGTGTGGGTAATGAGTCGGGCAGCTGCATTCTGGACCAGTTGGAGTCGGTTGATGTTGCTGGAATTGATGCCAAAGAGAAGAGAGTTACAGTAGTCCAGTTGGGAGGAGATGAAGGCATGGATGAGTCTTTCAGCAGCGGGGGGTGTGAGAGAGGATCTGATTTTGGCAATGTTGCAGAGGTGAAAAAATGACGTTTTTACAACATGGCGGATGTGAGGCTCAAGGGAGAGGGTTGAGTCAATGATCACGCCAAGGTTGCGTGCCTGAGGAGATGGGGAGACAGTGGTGCCGTCAATAGTGAGAGTGGGGTTGTTAATTTTAGTGAGTGTTGATTTGGAGCCAATGAGGAGAAATTCTGTTTTGCTACTGTTTAATTTAAGGAAGTTGAGTTGCATCCAAGATTTGATGGCTGATAGGCAGGAGTTGATATGGGAGAGAGGGGGTGGTGGGGGGACTTGGTGCTGAGATAGATCTGGGTGTCATCAGCATAGCAGTGGAAGTCCAGGTTGAAGTGACGGAGTATATGACCAAGGGGTAGGATGTAGATGATGAAGAGGAGGGGACCAAGAACGGAGCCTTGGGGAATGCCTTGAGTGACAGTGGCTGTGGCAGAGGTGTGGTTATGGCGAGAGATGAAGTGGGATCGGTTGGAAAGGTAGGAACGGAGCCAGCTGAGTGCAGAACCTTCAATGCCAAGGTCCCTAAGTCTGGTGTGCAGGATGTTATGATTCACAGTATCGAAGGCTGCACTCAGGTCGAGGAGGATGAGGATATTGAGGGAGCCAGTGTCAGCAGAGGTAAGGAGGTCATTGAGGACTTTGAGAGCAGTTTCTGTGCTATGGAGGGGGCGGGGCGAAAGCCAGATTGGAGGGGTTCGAATAGGTTATACGCGAGGAGGTGGGAATGAAGTTGTGACGCGACGATACGCTCCAGGGTTTTTGAAAGAAAGGGGAGGCTTGAGATAGGGCGGTAGTTAATGAGAGAGGAGGGATCAAGACCAGGTTTCTTTAAGATTGGTGTGACAGCAGCAGTTTTGAAAGCAGAGGGGACAATTCCTTGGGACAATGAGTTGAAGAGATTAGTGAGGTAGGGGCAGAGAGCGGGGAGGCAGGACTTCAGCAGGGGAGTGGGGAGAGGGGAGAGGGAGCAGGTAGTGGGTTTGGAAGAGCTGATGAGTTTGGAGATTTCAGTAGGGGTGACCGGGTCAAACTGTGAGAGGAACCAGTGAGGGGGAGGGGTATGGAGATCAGGGGAGATGTTGAAAGGAGGGGCCTTGGTAGGTGGTGGAGTAGATGCTGGGGAGTCAGGTACAGGGGATAAGGATTGATAGATGGTGCTGATTTTGTCAGCAAAAAAGTGGAGGAATGAGTTGCAGAGATCCGGAGTGGAAGTAGGGAGAGTGTTGGCTCGAGGCTTGAGGAGGTTGCACACTGTGGAGAAGAGGGTTCTGTGGTTTAGGCAGGGGTCGGTGAATATGGAGGAGAGGTATGCAGATTTAGCAGCAATGAGGGCATCTTTGTAGGCAGTGAGGTGGAGTTTGTAAGCTTCATGGTGGACTGTGAGTCGTTCAAGTCGGCGACCAATCTGTTTCAGCTTACGAAGTGCAGGTGTGTACCAGGGTGAAGATTGATTAAAAGTTACAGTTCTTGTTTTGAGGGGAGCCAGAGTGTTAAGGGAGGTAGACAGGGTGGAATTGAGATGGTTTGTGAGATCATCAGGTGAGATGTGGGTTGAGTCCAGGGGGAGAGTGGTGGAGAGCAGGTCAGAGAGATGGTGAGGGTCGATGGATTTTAGATTACGGAAGGTGATTTCTCGGAGGAAGCGGGGGCGAGGTGTCGGAGAAGGGATGGTGAACCGTATAAGCTTATGATCAGAGAGGGGGAAGAGGCATGGATGGAGGTCGAGTACCGGTTGATTTGTGGAGCAGACCAGGTCAAGGATGTGAACTTTGTCATGAGTGGGAAAGGTGACGTGCTGAGTGAGAGAGAAGTTGTCAAGTAGAAAAGTGGGATTAACAGGTCCCTTTCAGAATGGCAGGCAGTGACTAGTGGGTGCCGCAAGGCTCGGTGCTGTGACTGCAGCTATTTACAATATACATCAATGATTTGGATGAAGGGATTCAAAGTAACATTAGCAATTTTGCAGATGACACAAAGCTGGGTAGCAGTGTGAACCGTGAGGAGGATGCTATGAGAATGCAGGGTGACTTGGACAGGTTGGGGGAGTGGGCAGATGCATGGCAGATGAAGTTTAATGTGGATAAATGTGAGGTTATCCACTTTGGTATAAAATACAGGAAGGCAGATTACTATCTAAATGGCGTCGTTGGGAAAAGGGGAAGTACAACGGGATCTGGGGGTCCTTGTTCATCAGTCTATGAAAGTAAGCATGCAGGTACAGTAGGCAGTGAAGAAAGTGAATGGCATGTTGGCCTTTATAACAAGAGTTGAGTTTCGGAGCAAAGAGGTCTTTCTGCAGTTGTACAGGGCCCTAGTGAGACCACACCTGGAGTATTGTGTGCAGTTTTGGTCCCCTAATTTGAGGAAGGACATTCTTGCTATTGAGGGAGTGCAACGTAGGTTTACAAAGTTAATTCCCGGGATGGTGGGACTGTCATATGCTGAGAGAATGGAGCGGCTGGGCTTGTACACTCTGGAGTTTAGAAGGATGAGAGGGAATCTTATTGAAACATATAAGATTGTTAAGGGTATGGACACGCTAGAGGCAGGAAACATGTTCCCAATGTTGGTGGAGTCCAGAACCAGGGGCTACAGTTTATGAATAAGGGGTAAGCCATTTAGAACGGAGATGAGGAAACACTTTTTCTCACAGTGAGTTGTGAGTCTGTGGAATTCTCTGCCTCAGAGGGCAGTGGAGGCCGGTTCTCTGGATACTTTCAAGAGATGGCTAGACAGGGCTCTTAAAGATAGCAGAGTCAGGGGATATGGGGAGAAGGCAGGAACGGGGTACTGATTGGGGATGATCAGCCATGATCACATTGAATGCCGGTGCCGGCTCGAAGGGCCAAATGGCCTACTCCTGCACCTATTGTCTATTGTCATCTCTGGGGAAAAGCAATACATGACATTTTGGGTTGAGATCATTCTTCAGACTCATTTCTCATTTACAGTGTTGCCTGCAGTTCTGGTTGTCCCATTCCAAGAAGGATTTGGAGGCTTTGGAAAGGGTGCAGAGGCGGTTACCAGAATAATGAATTATATGCAGGTAGATGAGGATATGTCTTGGCATCATGTTCGGCACAGACGGTGGGCTGAAGAGCCAGGTCCTGTGCTGTAGTGTTCTTTGTTCTATGTAATCAATGTTTTGCCAGCAAAACCATATATTTAATAACTTAGTGGTACAATAATTAAAAGACTGAAATAAAGTGCAACGCCCACAACTTGCTTGAAACTTATCTGTACCAAGATTACATCCATTGTGGAGAGTCAAGTTCCAACTGAATACTAGTTAGTTAGTTTAGTTTATTGTCATGTGTAAAGGTTTTGTTGCGTGCAAACTCGTCAGCGGAAAGGCAATGCATGATTACAATCGAGCCATCCACAGTGTACAGATGTTAAAGGGAATAATGTGATTAAAGATAGTCCAAGAATCTCCAATGAGGTCGATGGTATCTCAGGGCTGCTCTCTAATTGTTGGTAGGATGGTTTAGTTGCTTGATAACAGCTGGGAAGAAACTGTCTCTCAATCTGGAGGTGTGTGTTTACAAACGTCAATACCTCTTGCCTGATGGGAGAGGGGCGGAGTGGCTGGGGTGTGACATCCTTAATGCAGGTGGCCAGCATTACTTGTGCTCCCATAGAAGTGCAGCGGGTCAAGGTGCAGCTAAATACCCTGGGTAGCCACTATGGTAGAGACATATTGGCAGTGACATTATGGCAGTAAACATGTAACACAATTTCAGGCCATCTCTTGGTCACGATTTTCACTCAAATATAAATACAGGTGATAAAACAGTAAAAACGAATTGTAAATTTTAATAAAAACTTTGTCAAACAAAATAATTTCCAAAAGTGCAGTTCTAAATTGTACCCTAATGGCAACATAACTAAGATGAGAGTAATAGATAAATTATATTATAATGTATTCAGTGCTTTCCTCAAATCTGCAGCACCACTTTAAATGTACAAATGCATTTCCGAACAAAAATATAATCTTTCAATATAATCTCTCTCTGACATCCTAACTCCCAAGGAGCAGAGTTAAATAACATTGGTTAACACCTCAAAAATATACCTAATTTTGCATTTAGAGCTTTTATATAACTGCTTTATATAACACATAGGGCTCATGTTGTCGACCTCCCCGTGGTGAACCCTGTTGACTGAGCTCAATCCCCGCAGCTCGGCGCCAACCAGGAGCGTGCGCCCTTTTAAGTCGGGCATCTACAGATGTCCAACCGGATGGCTTCACCCTGCTGCAGCTGAATGCGGAAAACCTCACCAAGGCCAAGACCACCATCATTGAACATCTGCTACAGACCCACAAAGTCATTCCAATCTTGCTCCAAGAGACTGACAAAAGCCACCTTCTACCAGGCTCCACAAAGACTCCTTCCCCGCCTTTGGTTTGCCCTGCATCTACGCCGGAGACTTTAACTACCACAGCACCACCTGGGGCTACCGTTCAACTAACTCACATGACTCGACTAACTGGGCCTCAGCTACTGCTGTTCAACTCCTGTACGACCCAAAACAACCGGACAGCTTCCACTGGCAGGTGGAACACCACTACCAACCCTGACTTGGCTTTTGCAAACCTGAATGGACCATCCTCACACCATATCATCCTGGACCACTTCCCAAAATCACAACATCGCCCATCTCTGATTATCCCGGACAACCCCATCGAGCCGGTCCCATCCAATCAGGACGAAGCCTACTCAGCCATCTGCAAATTCTTCATCAGGGCAGCGAAGAGTTCCATTCCTCGCGGCTATCATTGCTGGTACATTCCCACATGGGATGAAAAGTGTGACGCATGCTACGACGCATTCCTGGACGCTGAACCTGGCGAAGGGGCTGCCTCCAAGGCTACGGAACTGACAACCTGCCTCGACCAAGAAGCGCAGAGAGCTGTGGGAAGAGACAGTCCAAGGAATCGACTTCACACACTCCAGTAGGGTGGCTTGGAAGACCTTCAATTGCCTCACTGGTCAAAGTACCCGCCCAAAGCATTGCCCTGTCAAGGCCAACTCCATCGCCCACCAGCTTCTGGTCAACGGCCACTTCAAAGATGCAGAGAAGATTCATACTCGTTCTGTCAAACAGTAAACCACTAATCTTTGGCACGCTCCAGGCGCTGATGGGCTCCTGTCAGCACCCTTTTCCTCTGCAGAACTCTCTCCTGTCATCACTCAATTGAAATGCGGAAAAGCCCAGAATTCCTGAAACACTGCGGTCCTAAATGCCAGGTCTGGCTCCGTGAGTTCTACTCCTCTTCCCTCATTGGTCAGTCCATTCTGAAGATCTGGTGGAAAGCCACCGTCATTGCGCTACCAAAACCAAACAAGCGTGAGGACGACCCAAGGAACTATCGGCCCATCTCACTCCTCTGTGTCCCGTACAAGCACCTGGAACGGCTTCTCCTGGCCCAGCTCGATCCAATCGTCGACCCCCAACTACCCGCTGAACAAGCCGGATTTCATAGTGTATAAACGTATGTAGCCGTTTTATATAACACATAGGACTCATGTTGTCGACCTCCCCATGGTGAACCCTGTCAACTGACCTCAGTCAGGCGAACGACAACAAACAGACAGCGGCAGAAATAACAACGAACAACAACAGCTTGCAGCCCTAATGCAACCTCAGTCGTCACAGCTCGGCGCCAACCAGGAGCGTGCGCCCTTTTTAGGGCGGGCACCTACAGATGTCGAACCGGATGGCATCACCTTGCTGCATCTGAATGCGGAAAACCTCACCAAGGCCAAGACCACCATTATTGAACATCTGCTACAGACCCACAAAGTCATTGCAATCCTGCTCCTAGAGACTCACAAAAGTGATAGCTCCCATCTGAAGATCCCTGGTTGTACCCTGGCCGCCTACACCGACAGCGACAACCACGGGATTGCCACTTTTGTAAGGAACACAGCAAAATGGAAAGCGATTGCAGTGTCCCCTCCTGACTCGACGTGGAATGGGCAGCAACGCAAGTCAAAGGTGTCACGGTCATCAATGTATACAAGCCACCTTCTACCGGGCTCCACAAAGACTCCATCCCTGCCTTTGGTTCGCCCTGCATCTACACCGGAGACTTTAACAGCCACAGCATCACCTGGGGCTACCGTTCAACTAACTCAGATGGCGCTGCACTAGAAGACTGGGCCTCAGCTACTGCCGTTCATCTCCTGTACGACCCAAAACAACTGGACAGCTTCCACTCTGGCAGGTGGAACACCACTACCAGCCCTGACTTGGCTTTTGCAAACCTGTATGTACCAACCTCACACCGTATTATCCTGGATCACTTCCCGAAATCACAACATCGTCCATCTCTGATTATCCCGGACAACCCTGCGAAGAGGTGGAATTTCCGCAAGGCCAGATGGGACCAGTTCACAAGTCTGGTGGACTTCTGGATCGACAGCCTTCCCACCCCCACCTCCACCAATCAGGACAAAGCCTACTCCGCCTTCTGCAAACTCCTCATCAGAGCAGCGAAGAGTTCCATTCCTCGCGGCTATCATTGCCGGTACATCCCCACATGGGACGAAGAGTGTGACGCATGCTACGACGCATTCCTGGACGCTAAACCTGGCGAAGGGGCTGCCTCCAAGGCTACGGAACTGACAACCTGCTTCGACCAAGAAGCCCAGAGAGCGGTGGGAAGAGACAGTCCAAGGAATCGACTTCACACACTCCAGTAGGGTGGTTTGGAAGACCTTCAATCGCCTCACCGGTCGAAGTACCCGGCCAAAGTCACGGACAACGGCCAACTCCATCGCCCACCAGCTCCTGGCCAACGTCCACTTCAAAGACGCGGACAAGAATCATACCTGTTCTGTCAAATAATAAACCACTAATCTTTGGAAAGCTCCAGGCGCTGATGGGCTCCTGTCAGCACCCTTTTCCTCTGCAGAACCCTCTCCTGTCATCACTCAATTGAAATGCGGAAAAGCCCAGGGTCCTGATAACATCCCCCCAGAATTCCTAAAACACAGCAGTCCTAAATGCCAGGTCTGGCTCCGTGAGTTCAACTTCTCTTGCTTCATTGGTCAGTCCATTCCGAAGATCTTGTGGAAAGCCACCATCATTGCGCTACCAAAAGCAAACAAGCGTGTGGACGACCCAAGGAACTACCGGCGCTGCACTACCCAAAGAGTCAAGCTGACCAATGACGTCGAAGACCGTTTAGAAATGGTTTGCATGGCGGGCATCACACTGGTGGACCCAACCACCGCCTACGATACAGTGTAGCACCAGGGCCTGATCTTGAAGCTCCTCCACACCATTCCTGACCGCCATTTAGTGCGATTTCTTGCTAACATCCTGGCCAACTGCAGTTTTGTACTCAAGACCAGCGACAGACAATTTAGCCGACTGCAACGCCTAAGAAACGGAGTCCCCCAAGGCTCGGTACTGGCTCCCATGCTCTTCAATCTCTTCATCAGCGATCTGCCACGCACGACCTTGCGCCAGTTTGGATACGGAGATGACCTGGCCCGACTTAATTCGCACAGGAGTTGGTCAAAGGTGGAGGATGTGCTGTCAGTGGATATGGAACTTTTCGTGGGCTGCTTAAAGACCTGGAGACTAAAACTGCGTGTGGCAAAAACCACCACAACGGCCTTTCACCTGAACAACAAGGAACCTCAATTCCAGCTAACCATCACCCTCAATGTGTCACCCCTACCCTATAACCCATTTCCTACATACCTTGGGGTGAAACTAGATCAGCAGCTGACCTACAAGCAATTACTTGAAGCTAAAGTCTCGGCGCAGAACAACCTCCTGCATCACTTGGCTGGATCATCATGGGGCGCCAGGACATCTACACTCAGAACCAGTGCTCTTGCACTCGTGTACAGCGCTACTGAGTACACCACCCCAGCATGGTGCAGCAGCGCTCATACTAGCAAGCTAGACGCCATCCTCAGCGACACCATGCGGATCATCACCGGCTGCCTACGTCCTACTCCGACTGATCATCTGCCGTTGCTCGCAGGTATCGTACCCGCCAAGCTTCACAGAGAGTACTTCACCCACAGGCTGGTGTGCAAGGCCCCATCAGACGCCAAGCATCCTTTGCACCACCTCGCCCAGAACTCACAGCAACTGGGACCTCAACGCCTGTCAGCTCATCGCCCCTTCCCCCGTCACGCAGCGACCCTCTGGTGCTCCGGTTTCAACACACTAGGAGCTTGGAGAACCAGCTGGGAACAGACTTCGCGACCTCCTCAATTCACTGTTGCACCGAACACCACAGCTCCACCCGGCTCGGACCTGCCCCGCAAAGAGTGGGTCACCCTGAACCGGCTTCGTACAGGGATCGGCTGGTTCAACACCAACATGCATCGCTGGGGGCTGCGTTCATACATTAACAATACAGTATTCATTTATACACCTGTGATCAGTGTTCAACTCATTAACAGCTTTGATATACACATAGGTGTCACTCCCATCTGTAGTGCGTCCAAAACATCTCGCCAGGCACATTAAAACAAGCAAATGTGGTGTCGCAAAGTACGCCAAGACCAAGTAGCGTGACCTGGTCCAGGAAATCATCATTTTCGAGCAGTAAATAAGCGCTTGAAGAAATTCACCTGCAAAACAGAAACCGAGGTCAATAGCTAACTAACATCAACCTAATACAGGTGTCAGAGGTTATGGGGAGAAGGCAGGAGAATGGGGTTACAAAGGAGAGATAGATCAGCCATGATTCAATGGCGGAGTTGACTTGATGGGCCAAAAGGCCTAATTCTTATCCTATCACTTATGAACCTCAACTAATTAGTTCTTTCAGAATTAAACTAATTGGTAAAATACCAAGGTACAGATGTGAAGATATATATTTACTTATCATGTTACAAAGATCTGCATTATAATGTACGAATGGGTGGTAGCGGCTTCAATACTATGGTCCAAATGAATGCACTATTCTATGAGCAAACAAGCAATGTAGATTCCTTGGTGAACTATTGGACAGGAAGTCTAGATTCTAAAGAATCCTCTGTCGCAGTCAATCAGAAAGAGACAGTGCTTCCATGGTTAGGCTTGGATTCCTTGGTGATGGGTGAAGTATCCATTCTTACACTATACAGCATGATGAAGGTGGGGAAAGATGACCCTTCATCAGCTGTTTACTCTCGCTCTCTGTATTCCTGGAAAGGTGTCTCTGCATTTAAGATCTTTTGGTTAAGATGAGATATTACAATTATTTTGAAATTTGGATTACACCTTGGATTGTATTCACTGCACTCCTTCATACGGAAACAGAGAGATTAGAGATATGCATTTGAAAACCGATTCGCGTGAGTGCGACATGAGACTAATTCAAACACCTCGTGCCTCCCAGGAGAGGAGGAGTTGCTAGGTGAGGGGAGGGGCACCACGTGCGGACCTGGAGGGTGGATAAAGAAACCAGGCCAGGTTTTCTGTGTTGTCTGCCTGAATCACCCACTTCAAACCAATGTACTATGTATCCTATTTATTAGTTACTAAGTACATGGAAGCAGGTTTTCCAGAGTTGCCCAGTTCACTGGGGTGGGGGCAAGATAGAGTGTAAAATGTCAGGAAATTAGATTAAAACTAGAAAACAAAGAATTGATTGGCAATACACACCTTCGGTGCCACCACGACCTGTTCACTGGGGTCTATCTCCAAAGGCTCCTCACATTCCTCGATTGATTCCAATTGAATGGTTTGCTTCCTGGGCGCTGGTCTGACAGGAAGAAGTCCATGCCTGGAAAGAAAACAGCAGTATAAACGGTAACACAGTAACCCCACCTTCTCAATGAAATGTCATAGATACCAAGGGCTGGGAAGAACACACGGCTTTCAAGGAAACTTCTCCAAGGACTTTGAAGCAGCTGCTTTCTGCAGTCAGTGGATTTCTCTACAAGCAGTTTGATGGAGCCGAACAGGAAAGACCATTTCTTGAATTGGAGGAAGCAAGGGTATAGAAACTAGCAAAAATGCCAGGGGAAGAGGAGGAGAAATTATTTATAATTCAGCAAATTATGTCCTAGGTTATATTCCCTTAAAAAGTGGTAAAAAAGACTCAATAATAATATATATTTTTAAAAACAATTCAAAGGCGCAGGTCAAAGAGGAAAGGGGGGAGCATTAAGTGGATAAATCGTTCAGTGCTACTACAAGCAGAATTCTGTAATTCGACCCACATTGTGTACACATGGTTCTTCAGATTCTATCAAGTAACAATAGGGGCAGAATTGCTGCCTAACAGCGCCAGAGACCCAGGTTCAATCCTGACTGTAGGTGCTGTTTGTGTGGAGTTTGCAACTTCTCCCTGTTACTGCGTAGGTTTCCTCCGGGTATTCTGGTTTCCTCCCACATCCGAAATACTTGAGGGTTTGTAGGCTATTGGGCTTGGTTAAAATTGTAATTAGTCATTAGTGTGTTGGATTGCTTGCGGGATGATTGCTGGTCACCGCAGACTCAGTAGGACGAAGGGCCTGTTTCCACGCTGTATCTCGAAAATTTAAAGTAACTAACGTGTGTCTTTTAACAACCTTGGAAGAATAAGATGTCATTAGTGCATCCAAAGACTAATGACATCTTATTTTTCCAAAGGTTGCTAAAAGTGATGGGCAAAATGGATGTGCCATTTTATTACCGTTAGCAAACAAGCACCTACATTCAACTGAATGACTTAATTCAACTACAAGCAATACTTCCTCTGCAGAACCTCTCCTTAGTTCATCATCTCAAGTTAGCCAGTTCGTGAAACAGAGACAAGTCTTTTCTTTGGATTTGGATCCAGCAGTTGTTTGACTAATGTACACTTCAAAATTTGCACTGTGCGTTTTGCTGCTCCATTTGAAGTGGAATGGTATGGAGCGACTCTAGTGTGTTTTATACCATTCCCTTTCATGAATTACGCAAACTCTTGTGAACTGAATTGAGGTCCGTTATCAGACACAATTTCCTCTGTAGGACGCAAACAATCCTAGCAAAATGTCTATCGTTTTGCTGGATGTCGTTTTGTTCATTGGAAACACCTCAACCCACTTGGAGTGACTATCAATCACAATGAACAATTGTTGTCCATCTAACACTGCACCAGGCCACCATAGATAGCTTCTAGCTAGACTCTTTGTTAGACACATTCACAAATGCTGATCAGGAAGATCTCCGAGCAATTTTACTCCCTATCTTTCAGGGATTACAACTCTCACTCCCCACATGACACATCCTTGGTCTTTCAGAGTTCATTTCTACGTACAAAAAAATGGTTTCAGTTCTGCCTCTGAATCTGGCAATTTGTTTGGCCATCCATTTGTAACATATTCCAGCCCTCTTGACAAAGGTCTGCCAGTGTGAGTAGCCTTCCGAATGTCCCCTGAAGTGATAGGTAACTCATCTACATGAGAGAAATAAAACACGTTCTCTCTGTTTGGGGTAACCTCCGATTCCAAAGGTAATCTAGATATGGCGTCAGCATTGCTGATACTGGTATGCAGACAATATCAGTGCCCATCTTTGCATTCTGTCTGCTGCCAGAGTTGGTATGTATGCTTTTGGATTTAGGATCACTGTCAACGGCTGGTGATCTGTCTCGATTACAAACCTTCTGCCATACAAGTATTTGTGAAACCTGCCTAATGCCAAAAATTAATGCACGATCCTCTCGCTCTATTTGCAACTGAGTGTACTGGACGCAAATGCTATAGGCCTCTCTTCTCCATTTTCTAGCACATGAGAGATCACAGCACCAACACCGTATGGTGAAGCATCACATGCTAACTTCATTGGATTATTTACATCGTAATGAACAAGCATTGTACTCTCTGCCAACGGAGCTTTACATGACTTGAAAGCGTGGTCACATTCACGTGTCCACTTCCATGGTACATCTTTTCTCAAGAGATCGTTCAAGGGATGTAAACAGGTGGACAGACTTGGCACGAACTTCCCATAATAATGCACTAATCCTAAAAAGGATCGTATCTCAGATATGTTTCTGGGAGTGGGCGCGTTCTCGATCGCATCAACTTTACTCTTGGTGGGGTGTAGACCATCCTTGTCTATCTTATGACCCAAGTACTCTACCGAGTTCTGAAAGAACTCACACTTTTGTGCCTTCACTCTTACACTGTGTGTCTCAAGGCGTTTGAGTACCACTTCCAACCTTTCATCATGTGTCTGCCTGCCAGGGGCTGAGATGAGGATGTCATACAAGTAATGCACCACACCTTCAATTCCGTCTAGAATTTGTGTCATAAACCCTTGAAAAATCCCTGGGGCTGATGATATGTCAAATGGGAGCCTATTGAACTAAAACAATCCCAAATGCGTGTTGATAGTCAGCTTGGATTTCAATTCTCTCTAAACTAAACTAATCTAAAACAAACTAAAGGAAGCCGTTCAGCCATTCGCAACAGAATGTCCTCCTCCTTTAACCAGATGGATTCTCCTTCGTTGAGGAGTTGAATAATTTGTGGCTCTACGACATCACCCTACGGAAATTGACTGCCGTGTTTGCTACCATCATCAACAATTTATAGTTAGCTCGCCAAAGCATCAAGGGATATTCCCATTTGATCGTATGGCACAATAGAAATGTAACTGATATCCCAGTCCAAGTAGAACCAAACCTTAGCTCAGCCAATTCAATCTTGCAGGAGGACGGATCTTGCTCTGTGCGCTCCTGCTGTGTTGCTTGCTGAAGGGTTTCCAGTTCTTCATTTTCCTGCAAAATGAAAATAGTGCTCAATCTTTATACACACATGAATGCAAAACAAGATTACAACATATCTTTGCTGTGTCTATCTTGGAATCTTTTAAATTAAAAAATAAATACACAAATATTTAGTCATCATATGCATCTTGAGGAACAAGTCCCATCACCTCCTGTTTCTCTTTTCTTGCTGTCTCAACTATTTGCCTCATCTTATCCATCTCATTGCCGATATTTTCGTCGGATTGCGAAAGGGATTCATATTCGTGCTTTAAGATGCAGCAGGGAAACAGGCCCTTCGGCCCAATGAGCACAGGCCAACCGACGATCACTATCCTGCACACTAGGGACAATTTACAATTTTTACCAAAGCCAATTAACCTGCAAACCTGTACGCCTTTGGAGTGTTGGAGGAATCAGTAGCACCCGGAGAAAACCCACGTGGTCACGGGGAGAACGTACAAACTCGGTACAGACAGCACCCGTGGTCAGGATCGAACCCGGGTGTCTGGTGTTGTAAGGCAGCAACTCTACCACTGTGCCACTGTGCAACCCCCACCACCCCCCCAAACAGAAAAATATTTTATTCAACCTTGGCAAAGCTTAAAATTGATAACAGTGTAAAATATCAAGTGAACTCAAGCATTAAATTTCCACAGATATATAAAATCAAAGTTTAAACTGAAAGTGTCAGACTGAGCACATACCATAAGCTTTTGGCCAGCTGTGGTCTGCTTTATCCATCCTTGATTCTGTACTCGTCTCTGAAGATCCCCCAAATCCTCCTCCAGCTCCTTCAGTTCTGAGACCAAATCTAGATCAGAGCAGCCAGGAAAGAACCAGTTATCCTCAATCAGTTTTGTGCCACAGGAAGACACGTCATTCAGAAAGACAGCATGAACACAGACACAATATAGACTGATTGGATCCCAGTGACCATCGCTACCTCGTGGCTTCCTCAAGTTAAGGTGTTAGTTTCTGACTGGGCTAAAACACCTTGCAGCTGGCTGGTTGGCTTTACATTTTAAAAGCTTGCAGAAACAAAGCAAAATTTACATCACTGGTATTCCAGAGACAACTAATACCAATACTGATTTATGTATTGATATTATTTCAGTATTTTTTCAGGAGAGGCAGATTTGTAATTTAACCTGCAAATCCATTAATAAAGCGAGTGAAGCCTGTGTAGTGGCCATTTGGACAAAAAGATAAGTGTTCTACCTTTGCAATTACCAATGTAAATATAGGGGAAAAAATAAATCCTTTCACATTGAAAAGTTATCAGGAAGTTTGGTTCATTTTACTTACATCAGGTAATGGATGGAATCAACTATGGGTTAAAACAGTGTTCCCTTTCACTACTAAATATTCCAAAGAGTTGTACAACACAGAAACATGCCCTTTTCCATCCAATGTGTCTGTGCCGACTATCATGGCCATCTATATTAACCCCACTTGCCTGTGTTAAATAAACCTCCTAGTCTTTCAGTGAAACTTGCGTATTTATAAAAACTCACTCTAAAGTACGTAATTGGAAATTTAACTGCATTAAATGTTATAAAAATGATTAGATTACTGAATTAACTAAAGAATTCAATGAAAGTATATTTTAGTTGGGGTTTATAACAATTTTGGAAAATGAGCAGTAGCTTTAACTGGATTCTACTAATCACTTTAGTACATTACTAGTGCATTAATTTCATCGGGTCCCACATGGTAGGCGAGTGCAGAAGATTTGGGCACATGCAATGTAAGGTGGGCTGGCCAGTTGGATCTAAATAGGAGGCAATGATGGAAGGATGTTTTTCTGATGGGAAATTTGTGATTATTGTGGTACCACAGGAATCACAGCTGAGACTTCTGTTGTTTGGTGATAACAGCTTGGATCACAATGTAGGATATAAGCTTGAAGATGACATGAAAATTGGTGGTTTGTGGAGAGCGAGGAGGTTTGTCCAAGGTTACAGCAGGATATAGATGAGATGGAAAGCCAATTAACCCAAGCCAATTAACCTGCCCACGTTAAACAGCTGGACAAAACTAGTGTCAGCATGGATTTTGATGCTGAAAGTAAAAACATTAGAATTCCACCTTTAAAAAAATCGACAGTAGCCTTTGTCTCGACTGAAATATGGACAACAAACAGATCCCTAAATAGAGGTGCACTTGTCTTTCAAGTCATCAAGATCACTAATCAAGTCATTCACTTCTTAAATATTTTAAATTAAAACAAAATAAACTCTATGATTCGTTCCAAGTGAGAACCAGAGAGCACCGCTATTTACCTTTTCTTTCTTCCTCAAGTTGCCTCCTCCTTAATTCCATGACAGTGAAATCATCGTTGTCATGGCTCGGTGTCGGCTTAGAAACCGTTTCTCGCCACTTCATCAGGCAGCTGTGCAGTTCCTCTGCATATTCAGATTCACTTGTCTACAGACACATCACACACAGAGCAACATCATCCACTCATCTAACTGACCAATTAGATGATGCCATAAGAAACAGAAGCGCTTCAGCATGATACCAGATTAATGATTCTCTATGTTTGCCTCCCGGATATATTTGATTAACAAAATAGCAAGCTGATTTGAAGTTTAGAGTTATTCAGCAAGAGGACCAAAGGTGTGATAAGCATTAAAAACAGAACTTCATGGTGAAAAATATAGTTTTTAAAAGTTTACCATTTTTTATTCTCTGCTGGAAATTTGATGATTTCAGTGATTTTCAGATATAAGTAAAATTATTTTAATTGTCTTTAAGATAAACGGACCTATGGGCAATGAAGCAGTCACTTGTTCCTTTTGGCCTCATACCTTCAAGACATATTGTTACATGTCATTAGAATTGCAAGTTGTAGAATTGGAAACTTTTATTACATTAAAAAATCAGCCCTTGAGCCTTATTCATTCTATCACATGATCATGGCTGATTTGATCTTTGATCTAAACATTTACCTAATCCCCATATCCCTCAATTTTCCCACAGTGTAAAATTCTAACTGGCTAACCCTTGAATATACTGAATGGTTCTCCACCCACAGCTCCGGAGGGTAAAGAACTCAAAAGATTCTCAACCCTCAGAGGAGAAATGTCAAGTACGTTGGATCCGTCTTCACTGAGGAGGACACAAACAATCTTCCTGATGTACTAGTGGCCAGAGGATCTGTCGTGACGGAGGAACTGAAAGAAATCCACATTAGGAAGGAAATAGTGTTGGGTAGACTGATGAGACTGAAGGCTGATAAATCCCCAGGGCCTGATGGTCTGCATCCCAGGGTACTTAAGAAAGTGGCTCTAGAAATCTGGACACATTGGTGATCATTTTCCAATGTTTTATAGATTCAGGATCAGTTCCTGTGGATTGGAGGGTAGCTAATGTTATCCCATTTTTTGAGAAAGGCGGGAGAGAGAAAACAGGGAATTATACACCAGTTAGCCTGACATCGGTGGTGGGGAAGATGCTGGAGCCAATTATAAAAGATGAAATAGCGGCACATTTGGATAGCAGTAACAGGATCGGTCCAAGTTAGCATGGATTTACGAAGGGTTTCATGCTTGACTAATCTGTAATTTTTTGAGGCTGTAACTAGGAAAATGGACAAGGGAGAGCCAATGGATGTAGTGTACCTGGACTTTCAGAAAGCATTTCATATAGGTCCCACATGGGGGATTAGTGGGCAAAATTAGGGCACATGGTATTAGGGCTAGAGTGCTGTCAAGGATAGAAAATTGGTTGTCAGACAGGTAACAAAGTGTAGGGATTAACAGGTCCCTTTCAGAATGGCAGGCAGTGACTAGTTGGGTACTGCAAGGCTCTGTGCAGATATTTACAATATACATAAATGATTTAGATGAAGGGAATCAAAGTAACATTAGCAAATTTGCAGATGGCATAAAGCTGGGTGGCAGTGTGAACTGTGAGGAGGATGCTTTGCAGGGTGACTTGGACAGTTTGGGTGAGTGGGCAGATGCATGGCAGGTGCAGTTTAATGTGGATAAATGTGCCGTTATCCACTTTGGTTGCAAAAACAGGAAGGGTGATTATTATCTAAATGATGTCAAGTTGGGAAAAGGGGAAGTACAACAGAATTCGAGGGTCCTTGTTCATCAGTCAATGAAAGTAAGCATGCAGCTACAGCAGGCAGTGAAGAAAGCGAATGGCATGTTGGACTTCACAACAAGAGGAGTTGAGTATAGGAGCAAAGAGGTCCTTCTGCAGTTGTATAGGGCCCGAGTGAGACCACACCTGGAGTATTGTATGCAGGACATTCTTGCTATTGAAGGAGTGCAGCATAGGTTTACAAGGTTAATTCCCAGGATGCCGAGACTGTCATATGCTGAGAGAATGGAGCGGCTGGGCTTGTATAGAGTGGTGTTTAGAAGGATGAGAGGGTTTCTTATTGAAACAGATAAGATTATTAAAGGCTTGGACACGCTAGTGGCAGGAAACATGTTCCTGATGTTGGGGGATTCCAGAACCAGGGGGCCACAATTTAAGAATAAGGGGTAAGCCATTTAGAACGGAAATGAGGAAACACTTTTTCACACAGAGAGTTGTGAGTCTGTGGAATTCACTGCCTCAGAGGGTGGTGGTGGCCGGTTCTCTGGATACTTTCAAGAGAGAGCTAGATAGGGCTCTGAAAGATAGCGGAGTCACGGGATATAGGGAGAAAGCAGGAACGGGCTACTGATTGGGGATGATCAGCCATGATCGTGTTGAATGGCGGTGCTGGCTTGAAGGGCCGAATGGCCCGCTCCTGCACCTATTGCCTATTGTCTATTGCAGCTTTGAATCCAATCCTTATCCTGAGGCTATGCCCTTTAGGTCTAGACTAAAGGACTTTCTTTTTGGAAGGAGATGAGGTAACATTTCTTTACCCAGAGGGTGGTGAATCTGTGGAATTCTTTGCCACAGATGGCTGTAGAGGCCAAGTCAGTGGATATTTTTAAGGCATAGATAGATTCTTGATTAGTACAGGTGTCAGAGATTATGAGGAGAAGGTAGGAGAATGGGATTAGGAGTAATTGATCGACCATGATTGAATGGTGGGGTAGACTTGATGGGCCGAATGACCTAATTCTACTCCTGTTCCTTATGACCGTATAATATTAATAGGTAAAATTACCCAAACTAGATTTAAAAGTCTGGAAATACTCTGTTGCTTCCCCGACCACACTAGTAAATTCAGGAGACTTTCTCCATGTCCAAGGTGTGTGGTGATGCATACAGTGGAAGCAAATAGCACCCCTCAGATGCAAGCATCAAGCCAAAAAGTAAGGATGATGATAGAAAAGAGCAAAATAAAAATGTACTTAAATGACCCATTAAAAAAAATAATCGGAATAAGCAACATAAAATACAATGTAATATTAAATAACAGGATACTTGAGACGGTTGCATCTGTGCAGAATGCGCACGCTTGGAATTAAGATTGTACGTGGAGGAATTAAATGCATCACAAATTCTCCCAACCTGGGAAGTTGCTCCCTCGATAGCTTGTTCTAAATCTGCATGAATGTTCGGTTTTTGCTCTTCATATTCTTCCAATATTGCTTCAAGCTTCTCTGTAAGAAAACACGTATCACCATTTAAATAAAGAGAACAAGGAGGGGTCCTGACCCGAGACGTCACCCATTCTTTCTCTCCACAGATGCTGCCTGTCCCCGCTGACCTATTCCAGGTTTATGTGTCTATCTTCAGTTTAAACCAGCAACTGCAGTTCCTTCTTACACAAGAGAATGAAGGATCTCTAACCAAATAACCCTTCCATTCTCTCTCTCTCTCGGTCTCTCTCCCCCACCCTAGTCCTCTTGCTAATTTCACCATTTGTATTCATTCATTATCACGTCATCCCCAGCCAACAATGGACCATTGTCTGCTCCGCCCTCCCCGGGTCATCGATGCAGGCTCTGCTTTGTTCTGTACCTCCCCATACCTCTAATTTACCCCCCCCTGACTCTCAGTCTGATGAAGGGTCTTGATCCGAAACATCACCTTTTCTTTTCTTCAGAGATGCTGCCTGACCTGCTGTCTCCAACATTTTGTGTCTATCTTTGGTGTAAACCAGCATCCCCAGTTCCTTCTTACTTAATTAAAGTCATACTATACACACACCATTTTGTGCCTCGACGTATTGTAGCCAGTTCACTTTCAGGTTTATCTGCTCGTTCTCCTCCTCAAAGTCAACCTCGACGTCTTTGAGCTCCAGCAGCAGCTTCTGAGTGGATTCAAGCTGGGTAGAAAAAAGTTTAGTGTCAATTAAACCCAAGGGATTTCTAGTGGTCTGTAAAATAGTCACCATTCAAACTCTAGATTAAATATTTTGCTTTATGACTCTACAGGCAGGTAAGACTAGTGTAGATGAATCATGTTGGTCAGTGTGGGCAAGTTGGGCTAAAGGGCCTGTTTCTGAACAGTATGACTCTCTAAATAATTTTAGCATGCATTGTACTTTTAATGTGCCACTGCCGACAGCTCCATTCTACCACAACTATTTTATGATTGAATGTTCCTGCAGACTCACATCTATCCCATGTCACTTACTTTTCAGAAAGGGGTTCTACACGGAATGGAGTGAGCAGTGAAATGTAGGGAAGCACTCCTTCATACAGTTGAGCCCAGATTAAAAATCTACAATGTACATAACTAACTGTAAAAAAAAAAAAAAATCTACAATGCTTCAACAACTCACGGAATACCATCAATTTTCCTTTTTTTTATAAGATAAAGTCATTTCATTCTAGGTAAATGGCAAACAGATTAATATTCAGTTAATCATCACCAGGCGCAAGAGATTTTTATTTGGGGTACCTGTACATTGTCCAGCTCCTCTTGAACCTGTTTGATTTTCAATTTGGATGAAGCTTCCATTATCATGAACCTGGCCTCTGATTTTTCAGCCTCTTGCTTCATAAGCCTCACTTGTTCTTTAAGAAAGAGAAAGGAAAAAACACCCATAATGATCTGATATTTGTTGCAAAAAAAGCAGTACATCCACAATTTGTAATTATTTCCACCGCAGTTATTGGCAATCAGTGAAATCATATGTTCAAGAAGGAACTGCAGATGCTGGAAAATAAATGCAAAAATCATGGTACATATACAACCAATGAAGTATATTTTTAAGTGTGATCAGTGATAAAATATGGGAATTACAGCAACCAATTTGCATACACAAAATCTCTTGAGGTTACAGGGACGAGATAATTACACGGCAAAACAAAAATTAAGTGATGTTTTGTCATAAAATCCACTCCATTCCTCTAATGCTAGAATATTTTAAGGCAAACCTACACCCTACCACGAGACGACAGATGTACAAATCTGCGGTAGGAACATTTATGGTCAAAAATATTAACAGGTCAACTGAGTAATTACCTTCCAGTTCTTTAATCTTCCGTTCGGTGAAATAATTTAAAGAACCAGTTGCCTGTTTTGCAAGTGGTGCACAGAACTTGGCGTAAGGTCTTAAAAGTTGGAGATCTTTGTGAAGTTGTAAACAGCACTGATCTTTCTCTGATGTTTCTTGTGCATGTTTCTCCCTGATTTTACGGAGCTGAGTGCTGTGTTTACCTTTGAGATTTGTTAAATCCTTGTGACTTTCCGTCATATCTCGGACCTTGGTTCGCATCGCATTCTCTTCAGCCAGAAGCTTGTAGGTGAGATTTTCATTTTCTTTGGATTCCTTGCATAAATCTACAACACACTCCTAAAAAAGTAAAAAGTAGCCAAATTAAACTAAAGAGACATTCGGGAGCCTAAAGGGCATGTTCCACTAAGGCAATTTGTCAGGCGACTGTCAAGTTGCTGGCAGTGGCCTGAAAAACCGGCAACTGGAACGGCGACTGTCAGACACACACACACACACACACACACACACAGACACAGACACACAGACACACACACACACAGACACACAGACACACAGACACACACACACACACACACACACACACACACACACACACACACACACACCCCTCCCTTCCTTCACCAGCCCATTATGCAGGCGGGAGACAGGGCAAGCGGGGGGGCGCTGTCTGGGTGAAATTCACATGGTGCAAAGCCAAGGTGATAGACACACACCGCGATGAACAGGAAGGTTGGCGCTGTTATTAAGACGGCTAAAGCACAGTGGACAGTAAGTCCTTTAAAAGAGGGGGGAGAAGGAGGAAAAAGGAGTGGAGACAACTTTTAAGAAGCCAGAGATCCACGGCTGTGAAGCTCGGCGGACATTAACAATACTGGTCGATGATCCTTGGTTCTGAAAACTACTCTTTACGTTTTTATCCCCAATGAGCCAATGAAATTCACCGGTCAGCACCGGCTATAACATACGAGAACCTTCGACCTCCTGGCAACCCATTAGGACCTATGGCACGGGAATTCTCGCTAATCTCCATTTTGAAAAAGTTGCGGCGACCATAAGGAGGCCACGATGAGTTCCACGGAATGCGGGAACTCCTCACGACCATGAAGGCGACTCTCCAACAACCACCCGCGAACATGTGGCGACCATGTGACGACTGCATAGTCTCCTGCAGTCGCCTAAAAAGTCACCTGTGGGACAGGCCCATTAAGCTTAAATTAATGCAGCTTTCCAAAACAACATTAAATGAATGAAATGAATAAGCCAAGCAGATAAGCAAGAAAAGTTGAACCGGTCAAAATGGAATTGTCAAGTAGTCATCAAAATTAAAAGTTATCATAAGGTCATGTGATAGAAGCAGAATTGGCCCATCAAGTCTCCTGCACCATCCAATCATCTATCTCTCCCTCCTGTTCTCCTCCCTTCATCTCTGACACCATACTAATCATGAATCTATCTATCTCTGCCTTAGAAATATCCACTGACGTCCTACACAGCCTTCTGTGGCAATGAATTCCACAGATTCACCATCCTCTGACTAAAGAAATTCCTCCTCATCTCCTTCCTAAAGGACATCATTTAATTCTGAGGCTATGACCTCTAGTCCTAGACTCTCCCACTAGTGGATGGGGAAATGAAGAACGGTATAATCAGTAGTGACACTGTTGCATTATAATCAAGAGTTCATGTGTTGTTGGCATCTTAAATAGCAGATCTCTTCTGATCTTGGTCACGGCTGAGAAAAATTGGTGGCACAGATCAGCAATGCCAACAACCTGTCATAACCAGAATGACAATGTTGCAAGGCTCCACATAAAATGTGATTCTGCACTATAACAGATCACAAAAGGGTTGATGGGCTGAATTTGAAAAAAAAGAATGGAAAGATTTATACAAAATAAAATCTTCACATATTTTCATATTTACAGATTTATTTCCAAGAGGCTCCCTGCTATTTTTATTTCACTGCCAGTTACAACAGAATCCCTTAGCTGGTTGCAGAGATCTTTCCCTGTAATAGAGATTCACACAGCAGCAAACAATGATTTCCTTACCACTAGCTCCCAACACATCCCTTCGAGCTTGTCCTGCAGCACTTCAACAAGTTGTGTTGTTTCCAGCAGTGCCTCTTCTTTTTCACGGAGTTTTACCTTGAAGTCTTCCAGCAACTGAGGAAGATAACAAGTGATTAATACCTCCTAACAGTGATAAAAACTGGGCAACATAGAATGGAAATCACACACACGCAACATTTGTAATTCAAGTGCACCAATTCTTCAATTCCACCTTGGTATTAAGACATTAAAATTAAAATTATCATTAATGAAATCAGGGGATGAAATCATTAATTTGCATTCAATGGTTTAATGGTCCTTTATTGTCACATGTACTGAGGTACAGTGAAATTTGATTTACCACACAGTCACCAAAAAAGCAACAAGATACAAAACGACATAAACATAAATAGCCATCACAGCGGCATGTGAGAATCTCTAGGGCACACAGGATAGGCGGAGACCCACAGCCATCAGTTCAATATCCGGGCCACACACACGCTCCTTCGCCGACCGATGTATTCTCTCTGCAGTCCCTGTCTGCCCAAAGTCAGAAAGCCGTCCACACTCGCACCAGACTCCAGGATCACTGCACTCACGGCAATCCCTCCGACTCACCACCAGGGCAGGCAGCTCATCCATCGTGTTTTTCGGCGACCACATATTCCACACTGTGATGGAAGGCGAATAACTTTTACCATCTTCCTCCTTTTCTCCCGCGGTCGGGGCAATTGAAACACCCGCCATCGGCGATCAAAGCCCCCACAACGGAGCAATCGTGGCTCCCGCAATCGGGGCGGTCAAAGCTCCTGCAGTGGAGCTCCCAACGTTGATCCTTCTTCTTCTTCTTGCGTATGGCGTGCACAGCCTAAAGTTGTAGGACAACTTGTTCTATTTGATCTTATTTGATTGTGCACGCCGGGTTGATTGCATTAGTCGCAACAGGGTGCACCACGTGAAGGTTGCAATCATCCACCCCCGACATTGATCCCTAACAAAGCTACCTCCAGCTCCACGATGTTAGGCCACAATGCTGGCGGAGATGCAATACGGAAAAAGATGCATCTCCGTCGAGATAAGAGATTAAAAAAGTTTTGTTTCCCCCACCCCCACCCCCCACATAATACAAAACTAAAGATACGCTAACACATACAAATAAAATAGAATAAAAGCAAACAAAAGAAGAAAATGACGAGACAGGCTGTTGGCGAGGCTGCCACTTACGGCGCCACATGGTGGACTTTAGTCACCCATTTACTTGAAACTGCTGACTATCGTTACAAAATTGCATACAGTGAAATGTCATAAAGGTCAAAGAACTTGTCTGCTTGTTTCATCAACGGTAATATCAAGCGTAAATATATTTTTAATGGTTCACTGATCAAAAATGCTTGAAGTGCAAGCATTAAAATCCATGTACGAAATGGTGTGGATGATGGATATTCACAGGACTACTATAGCTCACAGATATGTGCCTCCTCAAGGGAGCAGTACCTGAGTTAGACACAAAGTCCAGGAATAACTCTACAGGTCAGGCAACATCTTTAGAAAAAAAGGATGGATGATGTTTCAGGTCAGGATCCTTATTCAACTGAGTTACTCCAGCACTTCTATCTTTGGTATAAACCAGCATTTGCAGTTGTTTGTTTTCACATTGCAGGAATACCGATTCAGTCCATCAGGTCTGTTCTGCCTTTCATTAAGATCATCACTGACCTAATGTACACATTCACCCAGTTTATCATGAATCGATCCCCTCTGTCTTGAAAATATTCTACGAGCCTGCACTGTCTACACTTTGACAAACATAGTTCCAAACACGCATGCCGTTGTCAGAGAAATAAACATGCTAATGCATTAAATGGGCAACCCCTTATTTCTGACTAAAGAAATTCCTCCTAATCTCCTTCCCAAAAGGTCGTCCTTTAAATCTGAGGCTATGACCTCTACTCCTAGACTCTCCCACTAGTGGATGGGAAAATGAAGAAGTAAACTGTTGGGTCCCAGTCACACAGGAGGCCTGGTCCCATTCCCCAACACATTCGTAGCACTAAGCAGGATCGTTTTTGCTCAAATGTAATTACAACGCAGACAGGAAGTGGTCAAGATGAGAATTTTAGTAATATACTAGACCAAGTGCAGACCCGTTGGGTCTGGACACCGAACGTGCGTTTGCGGGTGGGGGGGGGGGTGCTGTGGCGTCACAATAACCACCCCCTTTGCTCAAAAGCACGGTTGCGGGGTGGGAATCTGGCACCCACGAACACACACACTCATAACAACCCTTGATATTATCTTAATTTTTTAATTTGCTTCTTTTATCCCATCTCCATGCTATCCACTGACGAATAGCCCTCACCTCTCAGGTGCATCTGGAGGGGGGGGCAGAGAGTGAAAATTTAATGTTAGAATTAAAAAAAATTGAAGAGGGGGAGGAGGAGGGTGGAGAGGAAGGGGGGAGAGGAAGGGGGTGAGAGGAAGGGGTGCGAGGAAGGGGGATAGAGAGGAGGGTGTGGAGAGAGTAAGGAGAGGATGTTGGAGATAGGTGAAGGGGGGTGTTTTGAGCTGGTGTTCATGAGTTAAGCTGCGGGCTGTGAAGAGAGAAGGGCAGAGAGAGAGAGAGAGAGGGGAGAGACAGAGAGACTGGTACACCCAAAAAAGGTGGTGAAATTCAGCGGGTGCAGCAGCATCTATGGAGCGAAGGAAATAGGCAATGTTTGTGGCCGAAACCCATCTTCAGACGTGTTTTGTTATGAAACATTGCCTATTTCCTTCGATCCAAAGATGCTGCTGCATCCGCTGAGTTTATACTTCATTTTTTTGTTTACCTTGCGTTTGGGGGGGGGGGGCTGCGGCTGCGGCATCACACTTACACTAACCACCCCCCAAACACACAGGCGGGGGGAGTGGGGGAGAGGGAGACGGGGTTGGGGAGAGGAGGGGAGGGGGAGAGAAGGAGACGGGGTGGGGAGAGAAGAGCGGAGGGAGGGGAGGGAAGAGGGGGACGGAGGGGAGAGGGGGAGGAGGAAAGGGGAGAGATTGGGGAGGGAGAGGAGATCAGGGTGGGTGAGAGGGAGGGTGAGGAGAGTTTGGAGTGGGAGGAGAGCGGGGAGGGCAGGAAGGGGGGGAGGGGGGGTGGGGATGAGGGGAAGGGGAGAGAAGTAGGGGAAAGAGAGGGAGAGAGGGAGGGTGGAGGGAGAGAGGTGGGGAGGGAGAGGGGAAGAGTGGGGAGTGCAGACCAAGTGCAGACCCGTTGGGTCTGGACACCGAACGTGTGTTTGGGGCGGGGGGCTGTGACGTCACACTAACCACCCGTTGGGTCTGTACCTCCAATGCAGGGTTGCGGGGTGTGAATCTGGCACCCACAAACACACACACTCATCACACCCCTTGATATTATATTAATATTTTAAAGACAGAGAGACTGTTGGCGGGCTGTTTTCCCAACGCGTGTTTGCGGGAGGGGGGGTGGGCTGCGGCACCACACTCACACTAACCACCCCCCAAACTCACACTAACCACCCCGAAACACACTCGGGGGGATGGGGGGGGAAGGAAGATGGGGTGGGGAGAGAAGAGGGGAGAGGGAGACGGGGTGGGGAGAGAAGAGGAGAGGGAGAGGGAGGGTGGAGAGGAAGGGGGAGAGAGGAGAGGGGTGGAGAGAGGAAAGAGAGGATGGGGGAGAGAGGTGAAGGGGGGGGGTGGAGCGGGCGTGCATGAGTCGAGCCGCGGGCTGTGAGGGAGAGAAGGGAGAGAGAGAAGGGAGAGAGTGAAAGGAGAGAGAGAAGTGGGAGAGAGAGAAGGGAGAGAGAGAGAGAGAGAGAAGGGAGGGAGAATGGAGAGAGAGAGATAAGGGAGAGAGAGAAGGGAGAGAGAGAGAAGGGAGAGAGAGAAAGGTGAGGGAGAGAATGGGCAGAGAGAATGGGGAGAGAGAGAGAGAGAGACCAAGTGCAGACCCGTTGGGTCTGGACACCGAACGTGCGTTTGGGGCGGGGGGCTGTGACGTCACACTAACCACCCGTTGGGTCTGTACCTCCAAAGCAGGGTTGCAGGGTGTGAATCTGGCACCCACAAACACACACACTCATCACACCCCTTGATATTATATTAATATTTTAATTTTCTTCTTTTATTCCATCTCCACCCTATCCACTGACGAATAGCCCTCACCTCTCAGGTACGTCTCGAGGGGGGGTGGTGCAGAGAGAGAAAATTTAATGTTAGAAAAAAAATTTGTGAGGTGGGGGAGGAGGAGGGTTGAGAGGAAGGGGGGTGAGGAAGGTGGGGAGAGAGGAGGGTGAGAGAGGAGAGGGGTGGAGAGAGGAAGAAGAGGATGGGGAGAGAGGTGAAGGGGGTGGGTTGGAGCAGGCGTGCATGAGTTGAGTCGCGGGCTGTGAAGAGAGAAGGGCAGAGAGAGAGAGAGGGGAGAGACAGATAGACTGGTACACACAATAAAACTGGAGAAACACTGCGGGTGCAGCAGCATCTATGGAGTGAAGGAAATGGGCAATGCTTTTGGCGGAAACCCATCCTCAGACGGGTTTTCACGAAACGTTGTCTATTTCTTTTGATACATAGATGCTGCTGCACCCGCTGAGGTTATGAAGCATTTTTTTTGTGTACCTTTCAAGCATCTGCAGTTCTGTCTTAAAGACAGAGAGACTGTTGGCGGGCTGTTTTCCCAACGCGCGTTTGCGGGAGGGGAGGGGGGCTGCGGCATCACACTCACACTAACCACCCCCAAACACAGGCGGGGGGAGGGGTGGAGAGGAAGACGGGGTGGGGAGAGAAGAGGGAGAGGGAGACGGGGTGGGGAGAGAAGAGGAGAGGGGGAGGGAGGGGAGAGGGGGAGGAGGAAAGGGAGAAATTGGTGAGGGAGAAGAGAGCAGGGTGGGGGAGAGGGAGGGGGAGGAGAGTGGTAGGAGAGCGGGGAGGGCAGGAAGGGGGGAGAGGGGGGGAGGGGATGTTAGAGGTGGAGAGAGGGGATGAGGGGGAAGGGGAGAGAGTAAGGGGGAAGAGAGGGAGAGAAGGAGGGGGGAGGGATAGAGGTGGGGGAGGGAGAGTGGAAGAGTGGGGAGTGAGAGAGAAGGGAGGGGGGAGACGGGTGGGGGTGGGGGTTGTGGAGGGAGGTGGGGGATGGGTTTGGAGTTAAGTGAAGAATGGGGAGGGAGATGGAGAGGTGTAGGGGGAGTGGTGGAAGTGGGAGAGAGGGAGGGGGAGAGGTGTAGGGGGAGTGGTTGAAGAGGGATAGCGGGGTAGGGGGAAGGGGACGGGGTGAGAGAGGGAAGGGGGATGTGGGAGAGAGTAATGGGGGTGGGAGGAGAGGAGGGGATGTGAAGGAGAGGGGTGAGGAGAAGGGGATGGAGAGGGGGAGGAGAGAGGGGTGGGTAAGGCGAGGAGAAGGGTAGAGAGGTGTGGGGGAGGGTGGAGGGTGGCGACGGGGTTGGGAGAGAGAAGAGGGGAGGGGGGAGGGGGAGAGGGAGACAGGGTGGGGAGAGAAGATGGGAGGGAGGGGAGGGAGGAGAGAGGGGGAGGAGGAAAGGGGAGAGATTGGTGAGGAGAAGAGAGCAGGGTGGGGGGAGAGGGACGGGGAGGAGAGTGGGGAGTGGGAGGAGAGCGGGAGGGCAGAAGGGGGAGGGGGGAGGGGATGTTAGAGGTGGAGAGAGGGGATGAGGGGTAGGGACAGTCCATCTGTTACCCATTCCCCTATCACCCCCAATCCTCTTTCTCTATTCACACACACGTGACGACGCCCTTGGACACAGGCTGCGGGGGTGGGGGGGAGGGGCTGGGGCTGGGGCTGCTGCCAAGGCATATGTAAACGGATTCATTCCGATTGGACATCTTTGAGCATTGGGCATTGTGACATCACAAAACGGAACCTTCATTAACATTCTATTGCTGAGAGCTGTTTTTTAAACATTTTGAAATGTCCCCATTCCCTATCCCCCCCACACACGTGGCGACGCCCTTCGACACAGGCTGTGGGGTTGGGGGGAGGGGCTGGGGCTGTGGGTGCTGCCAAGGCATATGTAAACGGATTCATTCCGATTTGTCACACGTGTCGCCAGGGCGTCACCACGTGTGTGGGGGCGATAGGGAATGGGGGACATTTCAAAATGTTAAACAAACAGCTCTCAGCAATAGAATGTAAATGAAGGTTCCGTTTTGTGATGTCACAATGCCCAATGCTGCGGGGGTTTGGGTGGGAGGGTCTGGGGCTGCCGCCAAGGCATATGTAAATGGATCCATTCCGATTGGACATCTGTGACCATTGTGCATTGTGACATCACACAACGGAATCTTTGCTAACATTCTACGGCTGAGCTGTTTTTTTAAACATTTTGAAATGTTTGGTTTGGGGGGGGGGGAGAGGTATTTTATTTTAAAAAGCGTACGTAAACACGAACAAATTTAATCAGGATCGTCTATTCGTAAAGATAAACGTAACCTCTTTAGAAACGGTAAAAAATATCGGCGTTTCCGCGCGCCGCCCGGGCGCGGGGCGGTATCAAAGGCGGGAAAGTCAAGCAGAACGTTGGACGTACAGACGCACAGCCGTACAGACGGACGACAGCCAGAGAGTTTTATATAATAATAGATATGGAATAGAATAGATGGAAGATAGATATAATCAGTAGTGACGCTGTTGCATTATAATCAAGAGTTCATGTGTTGTTGGCATCTTAAATAGCAGATCTCTTCTGATCTTGATCAGGGCTCAAAAAATTGGTGGCACAGACCAGAAATGCTGACCTGTCATAACCAGAATGACAATGATGCAAGGCTCCACATAAAATGTGATTCTGCACTATAACAGATCATAAAAGGGTTGATGGGCTGATTTAGAAAAAAAGAATGGGAAGATTTATACAAAAGAAAATCTTCACATTTTTTCATATTTACAGATTTATTCCAAGAGGCTCCCTGCTATTTTTATTTCACTGCCAGTTACAACAGAATCCCTTAGCTGCAGAAATCTTTCCCTGTAATAGAGATTCACACAGCAGCAAACAATGATGTCCTTACCGCTAGCTCCCGATTATTTCCATCAAGCTTGTTCTGCAACACATACACAAGTTGTGTCTTTTCCAATAATGCCTCTTCGCTTTCACGGAGATTTACCTTGAGGTCTTCCAGCAACTGAGGAAGTTAACAAATGATTAATACCTCCTAACAGTGATAAAAACTGGGCAACATAGAATGGAAATCACACACACGCAACATTTGTAATTCAAGTGCACCAATTCTTCAAGTCCACCTTGGTATTAAGACATTAAAATTAAAATTATCATTAATGAAATCACGGGATGAAATAATTAATTTGCATTCAATGGTTTAATGGTCCTTTATTGTCAGGTGTACTGATGTACTGTGAAATTTGGTTTACCACACAGTCATACCAAAAAAAGCAACATGACACAAAACGACATAAAGATTAAACATAAACAGCCACCACAGTGGCGTGTGTGAATCCCTAGGGCACCTTTGCTATTATATACTAACAGGAAGCACCCCTCGACAATTTGAGCAATTTTCTGGCACCATTCCTTTGGCAAGGGGAGACTGAAAACATTTAGTCAGAACCTCAGCTGTTCCCACCCTTGCTTCTTTTAACTGGCTGGGAAACATTTCTGCCGGACCTGATGATTTGTCCACCTTCAGAGATGCCAACTTCACTAAATTAATGCAGTAATCCAGACATGGCTGCAATTGTACTGCAAATTTAGCAAACCTCACAGCCTGTATTTGGAATCAAGCCCCAAAATGATTCAGTGGCAAAACAAACTCTCTCATGGTCAAGGTCCGAGGAATCATTACTGGATTTAAACAGAAAACAATGACTTCCTCAGAGTGTCTAAAAAGCGTTTGCAGCCAATGTTGCTTATAAGGTACCTTTGTTGTTCAATTAACATTGGAATGTCATAAACCGTGTAACTAATTTGAAAATAGCAAATATGTGATAATGTACTAATGTGGTGGATCAACTACTTGAAGGTTGTTACTTTTGGGGTAAAGACTGGAAAAGTCACCCTGGAAAACACATTTCTTTCTCTAAAATATGCCAAAATAAAATATTTCACATCTGCCTGAGACACCAAACACGATTTAATTCAATATTTCATTTGAAAGTTGGCACTTCAGGTGCAGCATTCTTCTCAGTATTGTACTGGAAGCATCAGGTGTGACTTTCTGCTTAAATCATTTGAGTAGGACTTTTAAATAACATTTTGTAGTCTATTTTGAAGTACAACCTTCTAAACCAAGTGTGAAGGCATCCTTTCAATTTCCTTGAAAAGATCTGACACATGACGTGAAACGGTTTAACAATAGTCTTTGCTTCAGAAAATAAGAGGCATTGTTAATTGTTATTGTTAAAAAGCAAACATGCAATATTTTGGACTAAATTTTCAGGCTTTAAAGTGAAATCCAACTGCAGAAATGTAAAACACAAAGTACACAGATCACTGTAATAGCTCACTCAGTGAGGGTCACAAATATTCAACTGGAATTGATGTTACCTTAAGTTGTTGATCTCTCACGTCAAGCTGGGTCTCTTTGTCCTGAATTTGGTCTTTGAGCTGCACTACTAGTTGTTCATGCTGAGCCAACTGCTCAGTTAAATCAGCCACCGAATACTTACCTGCAGACTTCTGGCAGCTCAGTGCCTGCAGAATAATTGGTCACCATTAATAACTGCATCATAGTGAATCGGACTTCGGAGAAAACAGTATTGAAATATTCTGTGACTTGAGAAGTGCATTAATGTGGAATGCATGGAAGCCAATGCATTTTTTGTATTACAAGGCCACTGCTGCAAAATTCAGTCACTCTGGAGACCCAACGTAATTGGCCTCGTGTATTTTAACATGCTCAAAGGCTTTCCCACGATGAATTCTCATATGGAGGGGGAAAAATAGGATAGACGGACACAATGTGCTGGATTAACTCAGCAGGTCAGGTGGTATCTCTGGGAAAAAAAGGATGGTTGATGTTTCGGGTCAGGACCCTTTATCAAATTTGTCGTGATCTTTTCTTGCTTCCAGATCCACCCCCTACAATTAGTCTAAAGAAGGGTCCCAAACTGAAACTTCACCCATCCTTTTTCACCCAAGCCACTGAGTTAGTTTAGTTTAGTTCAGTTTAGTTTAGAGATACTAAACCGACTCCGCGCCAACCAGCAATCCCTGCGCATTAACACTATCCTACACACTTGGGACAATTTACAATTATACCTAGCCAATTAACCTACAAACCAGTGCGTGTTTGGAGTGTGGGAGGACACCCGAGATCCCGGAGAAAATCCACGCAGGTCACGGGGAGAACTTACAAACTATGTACAGACAAGCACCTGTAGTCAGGATCGAACCCGGTTCCCTGGCACTGTATGGCAGCAACTCTACTGCTGCACCACCATTACTCCAGCAGTGTGTCCATTTTTGATATAAACCAGCATCTGCATTTCTTTGTATCTGGGATGTAAATCTGATTTGTTAGTAATACTGAGAAAAGAGGAAGTGTCCTGGAGAGTTGCACACGTGAGGTGGGAGTGACCCTAGGAGCAGCGCGGGCCCAATCCACCCGCCGAACAACCGCGCCGCCGACCGGAACGTGAACCGGTTGGCTAGGCTCGCCCCACAGGCCTCCCAGGGGACCGAGGTGAAGCCGGATGGCGAGGTCTGCCTGGGCTGAGGGAGCCTCAGCAGCAACGGGAGCTTTGGCGGTGGTGGGAGCCTCACGATTGACCCGCAATCAGCGTTCAATGAGAGGGGAGGGGTGGGGGGGTAGGGGAAGACAATGGGGACTGGGCGTGGGGGGACTGCCGTGTGGGGCGGTGGTAGAACAATGTGGGTCCCGGTGTGGGGGAGTACTCTACTTTTATAATTCTCTACCCAGGGGATAAGGCTGCGTTTATTTGTTCGTTCGTTCTGTTTAAGGCGTTGTGCACACGGCAGGCAGCCAACAGTCGCTTGTCTTTTTCTTTTTATTTGCACTTTTAATTTCAAGTTTTCGTGCACCTTGTGTGTTGTGACGGTTGGCAGACCAATTTCCCTCCGGGGATGAAGAAAGTTTTATTGTATCGTATCGTAAGTGAAAACCAAGGGTCAATTCAGGCTTCAGTGAGGGCCAATAGCTATCTGATGCCTGTGGGTGAGTAGTGATATGTTGGAGCAGAGGAGTTTAGAATTGGTGGTCAATGCTGCCCCCACAAGGTAAGGTGTTGTGATGAGCAGCTGACTCCTAGTACCAAGAGCTTGGGTCCTGCTCAGACCAATCCCCTTTATCTTGGAACAAACAGGATGCCCATCATTTCCAGGGTTGCTTCTACATTAGTGGCCCACCATTGCTCATCACTGCACAGGACAGGAAGAAAATCATGAATGTCATAAACATCCCAGGTTTACTTTGAGGAGAATGTACTTTTTCAAGTAGTGAACGAGTCACATTACACAAATAAACATTTCCCGGCCTCAATATGCACAACCCATCTAATAAAAATGAGTAATGCCAATAACTAATAATAAAACATGAGAAATTCAATTTGAAATGGCTAAAATTTACCAGAGGCAAAATATAACAGACAAATTAAGTTAAGCACAGGAAAGCATTTTCATTAAATATTTTTGAAATTGAAATCATAAGCAAGTGATTGTAGTCCACACATTATTTTATACAAGGAAAAACTAAATTCCAAAATATATCATGAATACAAATACAAATTTTATAAATGCAAATGCAACACAAGAAATTACAAAAATACTTACCCCCGCTGATGCAAGGGGCAGTTTGTTTGCACAAATGCACCTCCACATGCTTCTATTTTAATGTGGCTGTAAATTAACTAAAATAATAATTAAATAGAATTGGTACAGAGCAGACAAGCAGAGAAGATTAGTTTAAATGGTCATCATCCTTGGCACAGACATTGTGGGCCAAAGGGCCTGTTCCTGTGCTGTACTGTTCTATGGTCTATGCTCTTGAGTTTCCATTTAGTTTGTTGTCACGTGCACCGAGGTACAGTGTAAAGCTTTTGTTGCGGGCTGACCAGTCAGCAGAAGGACAATACACGCTTGCAATCGACCCATTTACAGCGCAAGGTAAACCCAGCAAAGTCTGATCAAGGATAGTCCGAGGGTCATCAAAGCGGTAGATAATAGTTCAGTACTAATGATGCGAATGATGAGATTAGCAAATGCCAGAGGGGTCCAATTGAAGAAAGTGACACCCAATGCAAAGCAGATCAGTGGCAGATAATAAAGAGACATTAAAGTGAATGGAGAGGAGGAATTTCTTTAATCAGAGGGTGGTGAATCTGTCTAATTCATTGCCACAGAAGGATGTGGAGGCCAAGTCAATGGATATTTTATGGTGGAGATTGATAGATTCTTGATTAGTGCGGGTGTCAGGGGTTATGGGGGAGATGGCAATAAGTAAGAAGACAGCTGGGCTCTAAAATTCAGGTAGTTCCAATGTTTTAAATGATCATACATCTAAATTCCTTACAACCAATAAGCAGAGCAGGATTAAGGGCTCAAAGATGCCTCAATAATGCTCAATAATGGGGAGTTGCAATAGTGGACAAATTATGATGCAATGCAATACACAAAATATTTCTGTGACAGTGGATACGTGGAACTTGGGACCTCAATTGTTTTCGAAGCAGGGTCAAATTTCAGTTGACTTTTGGTCATTGAACATGTACATGGTTTCACTTTGATGACGTAACTTTCAATGAACACATAATATGAACACGCTAGATGCAACAATGGAAATAAAACTGAGGCAACTGAAAGGTATAACATGTATGGATCACAAGACAAACGAGCTGCCGTTTAAAACAGAGGTGTGCAAGAATTTCCTCTCTCAGTGGATGATAAATCTCTGGATTTCTCTATCCTGGTGATTGTGGAGGTTAGATGACTTGAGGTATTCAAACACAAGGTAGATCAATCAAATCATGTTATCAATTAGGTCCACTTAATATAAATAATGTTCACTAAATCCACATTACATCCAATTCACACGATGGAAATAACCATTACAGCAGAACTACCTGTATCAAATCATATACAAACGTCCCAAATTACCTTAATTTCACAGATTACATCACCTCACAAAATAGTGCAAAAACAGCAAATTAAAAGTCAAGACGCAGATTAAAGTTGCATCTCGCTGTAATTAGTTTAACATTATATTCCATAACTGTACCACAGTTGATCAGCTTATTTACAACGACTGCTGCTAAAACTGGCTCTACTTGTGAAGAAAGTTTGCCATCCTGCACTGCACAAAGGTAGAACACAGCTTGATATCCAATTGCAAACTTGTGCCTTCCAGCACCTCCTATCAGTTGTTATTTAATTCTAGAAGTATGGCCAAAGTTATATATAGATTTCCTTTGCCGATATTGGACTTATCTGCATTTCATCCTATTTCCATTTCCACGTGCAAGGACACAAACAAATAGCTTTTTCCATGAGCACTTTCCATTTTTCAGCATTCCAATAATTTTGAATTATTGTCACTGCTAGGATACAGGAAAACACACCAGCTGATTTGGACATGGCAACGTTCCCCCAATAACCAGATAAAATATTCTGGTGGAGTTGGTTTCTGTTTAAGTATTAGGCATCAAAAATCCCCGGTATTCATCAAATAGTACCACTGAACGTAAGACGACAGATGAGGCCTCTAGTTCATCCAGAATTGGCACCTCGGACAGTGTAGCACTTCCTTATCACTGGATTGGCAGTTCTCGCAGGTTATGTGTCTATAAACTGACTCAAAAGCAAATCCTACTCTATTGTCAAAGTAACTACAACTCAAAACAAAGAAGTCAATGGAATTTGCACTCATAAAATGAGCAGCACAATGGCGCAGCCGGTAGAGTTACTACCTCACAGCGCCAGAGACCTTGGTTCGATACGGACATTGGGTGCTGTGGAGTTTGAGTGACTGTGTGGGTTTCCTCCGGGTGTTCCAGTTTCCTCCCACATCCCAAACACATGCAGCTTTTTAGGTTGCCGTAAATGGCCTCCTTAAAATTGCCACTAATGTGTAGGGAGTGTTTGAAAAAGGGGGAATAACATAGTGTAGCGACACCCGGTGGTGGCTCTGGGTAAGCGAACCCTCGTGATTGACTGGAGGAGTCACTGAGCGCGGACGGGTGTTCTATTGGTAGTTTTTTTGCTGTAACTGTAAGTAACTGTCAGTAACTGTCAGTCTAGCACCAACACTTGTGGAAGCCACATTTTAAATTTGGTTGTCTTATCGCCCATGCGTTGTTGGCTCGTTGTTTCGTTAAAATAAAACGATTCAAACCAACTTACCTTCTCTGACTCGCCAAAATAGCCTGCTTTGGGACATAAGACAATAAAACATGCTTGACAATAAAACACTCTTGAACCAGTATGAATGTCGAGACCAACGAGGGCGCCTAAGCAAGGCGATCCTTTGCGTGCTGGTCTGTGTCTACGTGTAGACTGTAAGAGGTTTGCTGACATCCATTACAATCATTCCACTCTTAAATCTTTATTTACCTTTCACCTGTACACTGTGGATGGTTTGATTCCATCATGTATAGGTCTTTCTTTGGCTGGATAGCATGCAAATTCAAGCTTTTCATATGACAATGAACTAAACTAAAACAGGTGATCGATGGTCACCATAGAACCACTGGTCCGAAGCGCCTGATTCATGTTGTATCTCTAAACTAAATTTAAATCGCTTCTAACCAAGAGCTTGTGAAATTCCTTAGTTTCTTTGCTTATGTGATGGAAGTCACATGGAAAGCATATGTAATTTTGTGCACACAAGTCTCCACTATAAAATGTCCTGAAACATTTGGCTTCCCACACTCATACAGATATACAGGAGTGAACATCTTATGTAAATTATCAGCACTATACAAGGTAAGTGGAAAAGAAAATTATAATACCTGTATCAATTTTCCAAACAATAACTGTATAGTCCAAATATCACAATATAAAAATATTTGATGATCTTTCCCCAAGCGGACAATTTCCAGATTGAATTTAGCCGCCTGATAGTCATGTAATTAGAAAAAACACAAAGAAGGCTATTGTCTACTGCGAGGGGAATTGATAACAAAGGCACGCAGATTAGGTTGTAGTTTCTGCGGATATTCGCAACACTTCACCTGAAAGATTTTTTACAGGAAAGGTCTCAGAATATAGAGATGTTAAGAATAAGTTGTTCAGGTTAATTTTGCTCAACTAATAGCTGAAATGGGATAAGCCGTGCTGTCTTCTCACTGTTACCATCCGACAAGATACACAGAAGAGTAACGTCCCACAATCCCAGTTCAAAAAAAGCTACTGTCCCATCAGGTTCTTGAACTGACCTAATGCTACCACAACAACGGAACATTACAGACCATCTCCTGGCAACCATGCATTGTTTCATTTACTGAATTCCATTTTATAGACATTAGACGATGTCATATGACAATTACCTGAATGGTGCAGGAGCAGGTCCATTTGGCCCTTTGAGCCTGCACCACCATTCACTGTGATCATGGTTGATCATCCACAATCAGTATCCCGTTCCTGCCTTCTCCCCATAGGATAGAATATAGATTATTGGAGGTGTTTCAGTTTGTTCCTGCATCCAAATAATTTATCACCAAATTCCTTTAGTCCACTGGAAGTAGATCACCAAACTTCAGAGATTTCCTGCTTCTATCGCCATAATCTCCAAGCACTATGTCATTAATCCTAACATCGATTTCTTTCAATTCCTACCATCCATACATTTAGAAAGCTAATTGTGCCCTCCATTGTGGAGATAGAACTGAACGGTATTTAATTATTCTGCAATTTATTTGTTCCCAACCAGGGTTTCTAACCAAGAGACTTATTTTTGTTTTCAATTACATTTCATCAGAACTGGAAGAAGCTATAAAACAAGCTTATTTTTCTCACTTTTTCCCATTTCTCATGAAAAGTTGTTGACCTGAGATGTGAACTGTTCCTCTCACCACAAATGAAAGTGAGTAGCTCCAACATTTTCTGCTTCTCTACAGCCATCAGGCTATTACACAATACAACCTCCAAATAAGATCTGAACTACATAGACTTCAGAGCAGCGGTGTTGTTTTTTTGCTCTATTATTGTTTGTTGACTAATTTTATTTGTGTACATATGCATATATATATATATATATATATATATATATATATATATATACATATATGTGTGCGTATATATATATATATGTGAGAGAGTGAGAGTGAGAGTGTGAGAGTGTGAGAGAGAGAGAGAGAGGGGGGGAGAAGGGGGAGAGAGAGAAGGGAGAGAGAAGGGGGAGAGAGAAGGGAGAAAGAGCAGGGGGGGGGAAGAGAGAAGGGGGAGAGAGAGAGAAGGGGGAGAGAGAGAAGAGGGGAGAGAGAGGAGGAGAGAGAGAAGAGGATAGAGAGAAGAGGAGAGAGAAGGGAGAGAGAGAGAGGGGGGGGAGAGAGAAGGGGGAGGCGGGAGCGTGGGGTTCATTTTCCCACACAAGGCATAGGTGACTGGGCAATCTGAACCCAAGCAACAAGTTGAAAGGAGCCGAAGGTGTGCATTCCTTGGGACAGCCCCCACTCTCCCACGGCTGCGGGTCGGGTGGAGCGGAGGATTGGGGCAATGTTTATGCCTTCGCGGTGAAACATAGAAACATAGAAAATAGGTGCAGGAGTAGGCCATTCGGCCCTTCGAGCCTGCACCGCCATTTGATATGATCATGGGCTGATCATCCAACTCAGTATCCCATCCCTGCCTTCTCTCCATACCCCCTGATCCCTTTAGCCATAAGGGCCACATCTAACTCCCTCTTAAATATAGCCAATGAACTGGCCTCAACTACCTTCTGTGGCAGAGAATTCCACAGATTCACCACTCTCTGTGTAAAAAATGATTTCCTCATCTCGGTCCTAAAAGTCTTCCCTCTTATCCTTAAATTGTGACCCCTAGTTCTGGACTTCCCCAACATCGGGAATAATTTTCCTGCATCCAGCCTGTCCAACCCCTTAAGAATTTTGTAAGTTTCTATAAGATCCCCCCTCAGTCTTCTGAATTCCAACGTGTACAAGCCGAGTCTATCCAGTCTTTCCTCTTATGAAAGTCCTGCCATCCCAGGAATCAGTCTGGTAAACTTTCTCTGTACTCCCTCTATGGCAAGAATGTCTTTCCTCAGATTAGGAGACCAAAACTGTACGCAATACTCCAGGTGTGGTCTCACCAAGACCCTGTACAACTGCAGTAGAACCTCCCTGCTCTTATACTCAAATCCTTTTGCTATGAATGCTAACATACCATTTGCTTTCTTCACTGCCTGCTGCACCTGCATTCCTACTTTCAATGACTGGTGTACCATGACACCCAGGTCTCGTTGCATCTCCCCTTTTCCTAATCGGCCACCATTCAGATAATAGTCTACTTTCCTGTTTTTGCCACCAAAGTGGATAACCTCACATTTATCCACATTATACTGCATCTGCCATGCCTTTGCCCACTCACCCAACCTATCCAAGTCACCTTGCAGCCTCCTAGCATCCTCCTCACAGCTAACACTGCCCTCCAGCTTCGTGTCATCCGCAAACTTGGAGATGTTGCATTCAATTCCCTAATCCAGATCATTAATATATATTGTAAATAGCTGGGGTCCCAGCACTGAGCCTTGCGGTGCCCCACTAGTCACTGCCTGCCATTCTGAAAAGGACCCGTTTACTCCTACTCTTTGCTTCCTGTCTGCCAGCCAGTTCTCTATCCACATCAATACTGAACCCCCAATACCATGTGCTTTAAGTTTGTATGCTAATCTCTTATGTGGGACCTTGTCGAAAGCCTTCTGAAAGTCCAGATATAACACATCCACTGGTTCTCCCTTATCCACTCTACTAGTTACATCCTCGAAAAATTCTATAAGATTCGTCAGACATGATTTACCTTTCATAAATCCATGCTGATGTGATGGACGTGAGGGTCTGGACCAATCGCTGACAAGTCCCGGCCCCCGGCAACGCCAAGTCCGTTATTGGACTTTTCTGTTGAGCGTCTGTCGGTCCTTTGGCCTGTAGGCGCCGCCGCCTTTCGGGTAGGTGGCGTATCGACTGAGCGGCCATTCGGTAAGTTTGCATTTAGGCGACGCAGCCTTTTGGTTCGTAGGCGTTTAGGCGTCCCGCTATTTTGGTTAGCTTGAATTTAGGCGTCCCATCCTTTCCGTTAGTAGGCGTTTCGTCTTCGGACTCTTTCGGTTCATTCGCGTTTCGGCTTCGTTTCTATTCGGTTCTTTGGCTTCGGCTTCTTGTCTGTCGGCGCCGTGTCCGCACACGTTATAATACACCAGTTCCATCCTACACACCAGGGACAAATTACAGAAGCCAATTAACCTACAAACCCGCACTTCTTTCCGATGTGGGAGAAACCGGAATATCAAGAGAAAACCCATGTGGTAGTGAGGCAGCAACTCTACCACTGCCCCACCGTGCTACCCCATTAAATTCTTTTTTCTGCAATATATTTATTATGGTGTCACGTCATTAAAGATGAACACATGTTTCTGATTCCTGCCCTTAGTTGGATAACACACATCCCCAGTAATTATATTTTATGGCTGATTTTCAACCTCTTCAGTCTGAAAGTCTCAACCCGAAACATCACCCATTCTTTCTCTCCAGAGATGCTGCCTGTCCTGTTGAGTTTTTCTAGTTTTTAGTGTCTACCTTCAGTTTAAACCACCATCTGCAGTTCCTTCCTACACTGTTTGTTAAGCTAAACAGGTCCTATTCTCATAATATTATTCATCTCAACTACGTTTTTTCTTCACCTCCGTTGCAGCAGAGAATACAATACCAGTCATCAAATCTTTCTTCAAAATGAAAAAAAAAATTCCAGCCCTGCCAACATCTTCATAAATCGCCCCTGGATCCTCTCTACTTTTCACTTTCACCCGTTGCACTACTTTGCAATTGCACCCTTTCTACAATGTGTCATTGTCTTACAGCATGGAAACAGGCCCCTCATTCCAACTTGTTCATGCAGATCAAGATGCCCCATCTAAACTAGTACCATTTATCCGCATTTGGCCCATATCCCTTTAAACCTTGTGTGTGCCAGTGTGTGAGTGAGAGTGTGTGTCAGTGAAGCGGCAACAACACCCGGAGTGAGTGGAGACTTGGCGATGCCTGGGGAGCGTTTCCCTCCCCCCCCCCCCGTCTCTTCCTCCCCCCCCCTCCCTCCCGGGAATGCGGGCCGGCCCAGGTGCTTTGTGTCCAGCTGGGGTCCCGGGGAGGTGATGGTCAGTGATCCGGGGGTCAGGCAGCGGAGCGGAGCCTTAGCCCGAGATTCATCCCCGCGGCTCTGGAGGCGACACCGACGCCTCCACTCACCTGATCCGCGCCTGGCTCTGGGCCGGGGTTAAAATTCCATGGGGTGTGGACAGAGCGGCGGGCGGACACAGAGCCGCCGGAGGTGAGGATGGGAGGTGTGAGCAGTGCCTTGGGGGGGAGGTGCTGGGACCACCGCCGTGTCTCACCTATCATACCACGTGCACCATCTACTTTTTTCCCCCCAAATCATCCCGCTGGCCGGTAGTTTGACATCCCTGCTTTAAACCAATGCCTTCTAGATCTTGAATCACATATCCCGGGAAAAGAACTATGCATTCACCTTATATATTCCCCTCATGGTTTTTACTCACCTCTAAAACAATTTTTGCTTTATTTTGAACTTCCAGCACCTGCAGATTTATGAGCGTGAGAAATTTGTGATCAGCGTGAGAGCGTGAGAATTTTGTGAAATGCATGACTCTCACGCTCAATGCATGAGAGTTGGCAGCCCTGAGCTAAGGTTAGGATTAGGGTTCGGGTTCGGGTCAGTCAGTTGGTCTGTCGGTCGGGCTTGTCGGTAGGCCGATGGATGCTGTGGAGGATCGGTCGGGCTGTCGGGCCGCCGGTGGGTGGTGAGAGTTTCCGGGCTGCCGGTGGGTCGTGAGAGTGGTCAGCCCGGCCGGGCCGCCGGTGGATGGTGAAAGTGGTTGGATGGCCGGTGGGTGCTCTGAGGGGACGGTCGTGGCTGTCAGCTGGGGTGGCGCAGCGAGCGGGCGGGGGCGGACTGACGGAGCCGGCGCTATGGTGGTGCTGAAGGTGGCGCGGTTGGCGTTCAGGGCAGTACTGCTCCCCACCATCATCACCACGATGATCCAGAAGGGCATGCTGGCCGAGGCGGACATGCTGCGGGGCCACACATACGGAGCCCGCAGTCTGGAGGACATACGTAACTTCCGGTATATGTTAGTAATGCTAGAAACGCGTACTTTCCTACCTGTTAAAAACCGCCAAAATGGTGAATTTTTTCACTCTAAAAGATTGTGGACGTCGGGGTAAGTGTGAGAGACATGTACCCAACTTCAGAATTCCAAAAGTGAAGCGAAATGAAGGTAAAGAGAAGCGAGAGCTGAAGGGACAACAGCAGCTAAAGTGCTTCGCGAACATTGGCCGTGCAGATATCGGAATTTATCGCGTTTGCTCACTGCATTTCATTAACGGTAAGGCATTATTTGTTTTTTTTCTTGATTCCTTTGGTATCTAAAAAGTCTCAGAAGTGATAAATCTGGTTGTAAATTTTGCTTCAGAGGCGTTTTATTTTTGTATGTAAAAACCCACTTGAGAACCATGGGCGATTTAAAATGATACAGCCTGATTTATCCCTTCTGAAACTTTTTATATGCCAAAGTAATCAAGAAAAAACACAAATAATGCCTTAGTTGATGAAATGCAGTGAGCAAACGGCCAATGTTCGCCAAGTACTTTGGCTGTTGTTGTCCCTTCAGCTCTCGCTTCTATCTGCCATCTTTTCTCCTCACTTTTTTAATTCTGAAGTAGGCTAAATGTCTCTCACGCTTATCCCGATTTCCATAATTATTTACAGCGCAAAAATGGACAATTTCGGCGGGTTTTAACGGGCCCGCTACGCTGGAAACAATGATCTGTGCTTACCTGCAGTTCATCGCGTGTAATCCATTTGGCGTAGCGTAGCAACAGTACGGGTCATGGGGTCGTGACCCGACTGCCGTGAAACCTCCCTATACTTTATCTAAATCTGTGCAAAATTTCATGTAGTTCCGAGACATGGGTCACGAAAGTGGATTTCTAGACACATTTTTGATGCTCGGCCACAGCCTACCACTTACACCCACCCACTCAGACACACTCGCCCACACACACCCACACCCACTGACACACCCACACCCACTAACACACCCACACCCACTAACACACACACCCACACCCACTGACACACCAACACACACACACCCACTGACACACCAACACACCCATTAACACACCCACACCCACTGACCCACCCACACCCACTGACACACCAACACACACACACCCACTGACACACCCACAGCCACTAACACACCCACACCCACACCCACTGACACACACCCACTGACGCACACACACCCTCTAACACAACCACACCCGCTGACACACCCACTAACACACCCACACCCACTAACACACACACCCACTAACACACCCACACCCACTAACACACCCACACCCACTAACACACCCACACCCACTAACACACCCACACCTACTGACACACCCACTTACACACCCACACCCACTAACACACCCACACCTACTGACACACCCACACCCACTGACACACCCACACCCACTAACACACCCACACCCACTAACACACCCACTGACACACCCACACCCACTAACACACCCACTAATGCACCCACTGACACACCCACATCCACTAACACACCCACACCTACTGACACACACACATCCACTGACACACCCACACCCACTAACATACACACACACCCACTGACCCACACCCACCCACACCCACTGACACACCCACACCCACTGACACACCCACACCTACTGACACATCCACACCCACTGACACACCCATTGACACACACACACTGAAACACCCACACCCACTAACACACCCACACCCACTAACACACCCACACCTACTGACACACCCACATCCACTGACACACACACACCCACTAACACACCCACACCCACTAATACACCCACACCCACTAACACACCCACTAACACACCCACACCCACACCCACTAACGCACCCAATAACGCACCCACTGACACACCCACATCCACTAACACACACACACCTACTGACACACACACACACACTGACACACACACACCCACTAACACACCCACACCCACTAACACACCCACACCCACTAACACACCCACACCCACTGACACACCCACACCCACTGACACACCCACACCCACTGACACCCCCCCACTGACACACCCACACCCACTAACACACCCATACCCACTAACACACCCACACCCACTAACACACCCAGACACACCCACACCCACTGACACACCCACACCCACTGACACACCCACACACACTGACACACCCACACACACCCACACCCACTGACACACCCACACCCACTAACACACCCACACACACACACCCACACCCACTAACACACACACACACACACACACACACACACAAACACACCCACACCCACTGACCCACCCACACCCACTGACACACCAACACACACACACCCACTGACACACCCACAGCCACTAACACACCCACACCCACTGACACACACCCACTGACACACCCACACCCTCTAACACAACCACACCCGCTGACACACCCACTAACACACCCACACCCACTAACACACACACCCACTAACACACCCACACCCACTAACACACACACACCTACTGACACACCCACTTACACACCCACACCCACTAACACACCCACACCTACTGACACACCCACACCCACTGACACACCCACACCCACTAACACACCCACACCCACTAACACACCCACACCCACTAACACACCCACTGACACACCCACACCCACTAACACACCCACTAACGCACCCACTGACACACCCACATCCACTAACACACCCACACCTACTGACACACCCACTTACACACCCACACCCACTAACACACCCACACCTACTGACACACCCACACCCACTGACACACCCACACCCACTAACACACCCACACCCACTAACACACCCACTGACACACCCACACCCACTAACACACCCACTAACGCACCCACTGACACACCCACATCCACTAACACACCCACACCTACTGACACACACACACCCACTGACACACCCACACCCACTAACACACACACACACCCACTGACCCACCCACACCCACTGACACACCCACACCCACTGACACACCCACACCTACTGACACACCCACACCCACTGACACACCCACACCCACTGACACACACACACTGACACACCCACACCCACTAACACACCCACACCCACTAACACACCCACACCTACTGACACACCCACACCCACTGACACACACACACCCACTAACACACCCACACCCACTAACACACCTACACCCAGTAACACACCCACTAACACACCCACTAACACACCCACTGACACACCCACATCCACTAACACACACACACCTACTGACACACACACACCCAGACACACACACACACACTCACACACCAACACCCACTCACACACCCACACCCACTAACACACCCACACCCACTAACACACCCACACCCACTGACACACCCACACCCACACTCACTAACACACTCACACCCACTAACACACCCACACCCACTAACACACCCACAGACACACCCACACCCACTGACACACCCACACACACACCCACACCCACTGACACATCCACACCCACTAACACACCCACACACACACACACCCACACCCACACACACCCACACACACACACACACTAACACACCCACACCCACTGACACACCAACACACACACACCCACTGACACACCCACAGCCACTAACACACCCACACCCACTGACACACACCCACTGACGCACCCACACCCTCTAACACAACCACACCCGCTGACACACCCACTAACACACCCACACCCACTAACACACACATCCACTAACACACCCACACCCACTAACACACCCACACCCACTAACACACCCACACCCACTAACACACACACACACCCACTGACCCACCCACACCCACTGACACACCCACACCCACTGACACACCCACACCTACTGACACATCCACACTCACTGACACACCCACACCCACTGACACACACACACTGAAACACCCACACCCACTAACACACCCACACCCACTAACACACCCACACCTACTGACACACCCACATCCACTGACACACACACACCCACTAACACACCCACACCCACTAACACACCCACACCCACACCCACTAACGCACCCAATAACGCACCCACTGACACACCCACATCCACTAACACACACACCTACTGACACACACACACCCACTGACACACACACACCCACTAACACACCCACACCCACTAACACACCCACACCCACTAACACACCCACACCCACTGACACACCCACACCCACTGACACACCCACACCCACTGACACCCCCCCACTGACACACCCACACCCACTAACACACCCACACCCACACCCACTAACACACCCACTGACACACCCACATCCACTAACACACACACACCTACTGACACACACACACCCAGACACACACACACCCACTCACACACCAACACCCACTCACACACCCACACCCACTAACACACCCACACCCACTAACACACCCACACCCACTGACACACCCACACCCACACCCACTAACACACCCACACCCACTAACACACCCACACCCACTAACACACCCACAGACACACCCACACCCACTGACACACCCACACCCACTGACACACCCACACACACACCCACACACACTGACACACCCACACCCACTAACACACCCACACACACACACACCCACACACACCAACACACACACACACACACTAACACACCCACACCCACTGACACACCAACACACACACACCCACTGACACACCCACAGCCACTAACATACCCACACCCACTGACACACACCCACTGACGCACCCACACCCTCTAACACAACCACACCCGCTGACACACCCACTAACACACCCACACCCACTAACACACACATCCACTAACACACCCACACCCACTAACACAGCCACACCCACTAACACACCCACACCCACTAACACACCCACACCTACTGACACACCC
>JAXLNO010005656.1:105000-221634 GCA_038087875.1 Malacoraja senta
TGACACACCCACAGCCACTAACACACCCACACCCACTGACACACACTCACTGACGCACCCACACCCTCTAACACGACCACACCCGCTGACACACCCACTAACACACCCACACCCACTAACACACACACCCACTAACACACCCACACCCACTAACACACCCACACCCACTAACACACCCACACCTACTAACACACCCACTTACACACCCACACCCACTTACACACCCACACCCACTAACACACCCACCAACGCACCGACTGACACACCCACATCCTCTAACACACCTACACCTACTGACACACCCACTTACACACCCACACCTACGGACACACCCACACCCACTGACACACCCACACCCACTGACACACACACACCCACTAACACACCCACACCCACTAACACACCTACACCCACTAACACACCCACTGACACACCCACATCCACTAACACACACACCTACTGACACACACACCCAGACACACACACACCTACTCACACACCAACACCCACTCACACACCCACACCCACTAGCACACCCACACCCACTAACACACCCACACCCACTGACACACCCACACCCACTGACACACCCACACCCACTAACACACCCACACCCACTAACACACCCACACCCACTAACACACCCACAGACACACCCACACCCACTGACACACCCACACCCACTGACACACCCACACACACACACACACCCACACCCACTGACACACCCACACCCACTAACACACCCACACACACCCACACACACACACACACACTGACCCACCCACACCCACTGACACACCAACACACACACACCCACTGACACACCCACAGCCACTAACACACTCACACCCACTGACACACACTCACTGACGCACCCACACCCTCTAACACGACCACACCCGCTGACACACCCACTAACACACCCACACCCACTAACACACACACCCACTAACACACCCACACCCACTAACACACCCACACCCACTAACACACCCACACCTACTAACACACCCACTTACACACCCACACCCACTAACACACCCACCAACGCACCCACTGACACACCCACATCCACTAACACACCCACACCTACTGACACACCCACTTACACACCCACACCTACGGACACACCCACACCCACTGACACACCCACACCCACTGACACACACACACACACTAACACACCCACACCCACTAACACACCTACACCCACTAACACACCCACTAACACACCCACATCCACTAACACACACACACCTACTGACACACATACACCCAGACACACACACACCCACTCACACACCAACACCCACTCACACACCCACACCCACTAACACACCCACACCCACTAACACACCCACACCCACTGACACACCCACACCCACTGATACACCCACACCCACTAACACACCCACACCCACTAACACACCCACACCCACTAACACACCCACAGACACACCCACACCCACTGACACACCCACACCCACTGACACACCCACACACACACACACACACCCACACCCACTGACACACCCACACCCACTAACACACCCACACACACACACCCACACCCACTAACACACCCACACACACCCCCACACACACACACACACACTAACACACCCACACCCACTGACACACCAACACACACACACCCACTGACACACCCACAGCCACTAACACACCCACACCCACTGACACACACCCACTGACGCACCCACACCCTCTAACACAACCACACCCGCTGACACACCCACTAACACACCCACACCCACTAACACACACATCCACTAACACACCCACACCCACTAACACACCCACACCCACTAACACACCCACACCCACTAACACACCCACACCTACTGACACACCCACTTACACACCCACACCCACTAACACACCCGCACCTACTGACACACCCACACCCACTGACACACCCACACCCACTAACACACCCACACCCACTAACACACCCACTGACACACCCACACACACTAACACACCCACTAACGCATCCACTGACACACCCACATCCACTAACACACCCACACCTACTGACACACCCACTTACACACCCACACCCACTAACACACCCACACCTACTAACACACCCACACCCACTGACACACACACACCCACTAACACACCCACACCCACTAACACACCCACTGACACACCCACCCCCACTAACAACACCCACTAACGCACCCACTGACACACCCACATCCACTAACACACCCACACCTACTGACACACACACACACCCACTGACACACCCACACACACTAACACACCCACACCCACTGACCCACCCACACCCACTGACACACCAACACACACACACCCACTGACACACCCACAGCCACTAACACACCCACACCCACTAACACACACACCCACTAACACACCCACACCCACTAACACACCCACACCTACTGACACACCCACTTACACACCCACACCCACTAACACCCACACCAACTGACACACCCACACCCACTGACACACCCACACCCACTAACACACCCACACCCACTAACACACCCACACCCACTAACACACCCACTGACACACCCACACCCACTAACACACCCACTAACGCACCCACTGACACACCCACATCCACTAACACACCCACACCTACTGACACACCCACTTACACACCCACACCCACTAACACACCCACACCTACTGACACACCCACACCCACACCCACTGACACACCCACACCCACTAACACACCCACTAACACACCCACTGACACACCCACACCCACTAACACACCCACTAACGCACCCACTGACACACCCACATCCACTAACACACCCACACCTACTGACACACACACACCCACTGACACACCCACACCCGCTAACACACACACACACCCACTGACCCACCCACACCCACTGACACACCCACACCCACTGACACACCCACACCTACTGACACACCCACACCCACTGACCCACCCACACCCACTGACACACCCACACCCACTGACACACCCACACCTACTGACACACCCACACCCACTGACACACCCACACCCACTGACACACACACACACTGACACACCCACACCCACTAACACACCCACACCCACTAACACACCCACACCCACTAACACACCCACACCCACTAACACACCTACACCCAGTAACACACCCACTAACACACCCACTAACACACCCACTGACACACCCACATCCACTAACACACACACACCTACTGACACACACACACCCACTCACACACCAACACCCACTCACACACCCACACCCACTAACACGCCCACACCCACTAACACACCCACACCCACTGACACACCCACACCCACTGACACACCCACACCCACTAACACACCCACACCCACTAACACACCCACACCCACTAACACACCCACAACCACTGACACACACCCACTGACGCACCCACACCCTCTAACACAACCACACCCGCTGACACATCCACTAACACACCCACACCCACTAACACACACATCCACTAACACACCCACACCCACTAACACACCCACACCCACTAACACACCCACACCCACTAACACACACACACCTACTGACACACCCACTTACACACCCACACCCACTAACACACACACACCTACTGACACACCCACACCCACTGACACACCCACACCCACTAACACACCCACTAACACACCCACTGACACACCCACACACACTAACACACCCACTAACGCACCCACTGACACACCCACATCCACTAACACACCCACACCTACTGACACACCCACTTACACACCCACACCCACTAACACAACCACACCTACTAACACACCCACACCCACTGACACACCCACACCCACTAACACACCCACACCCACTAACACACCCACTGACACACCCACACCCACTAACAACACCCACTAACGCACCCACTGACACACCCACATCCACTAACACACCCACACCTACTGACACACACACACCCACTGACACACCCACACACACTAACACATCCACACCCACTGACCCACCCACACCCACTGACACACCAACACACACACACCCACTGACACACCCACAGCCACTAACACACCCACACCCACTGACACACACTCACTGACGCACCCACACCCTCTAACACGACCACACCCGCTGACACACCCACTAACACACCCACACCCACTAACACACACACCCACTAACACACCCACACCCACTAACACACCCACACCCACTAACACACCCACACCTACTAACACACCCACTTACACACCCACACCCACTAACACACCCACTAACACACCCACTGACACACCCACATCCACTAACACACCCACACCTACTGACACACCCACTTACACACCCACACCTACGGACACACCCACACCCACTGACACACCCACACCCACTGACACACACACACCCACTAACACACCCACACCCACTAACACACCTACACCCACTAACACACCCACTAACACACCCACTGACACACCCACATCCACTAACACACACACACCTACTGACACACACACACCCAGACACACACACACCAACACCCACTCACACACCCACACCCACTAACACACCCACACCCACTAACACACCCACACCCACTGACACACCCACAGCCACTAACACACCCACACCCACTGACACACACTCACTGACGCACCCACACCCCCTAACACGACCACACCCGCTGACACACCCACTAACACACCCACACCCACTAACACACACACCCACTAACACACCCACACCCACTAACACACCCACACCCACTAACACACCCACACCTACTAACACACCCACTTACACACCCACACCCACTAACACACCCACCAACCCACCCACTGACACACCCACATCCACTAACACACCTACACCTACTGACACACCCACTTACACACCCACACCTACGGACACACCCACACCCACTGACACACCCACACCCACTGACACACACACACCCACTAACACACCCACACCCACTAACACACCTACACCCACTAACACACCCACTAACACACCCACTGACACACCCACATCCACTAACACACACACACCTACTGACACACACACCCAGACACACACACACCTACTCACACACCAACACCCACTCACACACCCACACCCACTAACACACCCACACCCACTAACACACCCACACCCACTGACACACCCACACCCACTGACACACCCACACCCACTAACACACCCACACCCACTAACACACCCACACCCACTAACACACCCACAGACACACCCACACCCACTGACACACCCACACACACACACACACCCACACCCACTGACACACCCACACCCACTAACACACCCACACACACCCACACACACACACACACTGACCCACCCACACCCACTGACACACCAACACACACACACCCACTGACACACCCACAGCCACTAACACACTCACACCCACTGACACACACTCACTGACGCACCCACACCCTCTAACACGACCACACCCGCTGACACACCCACTAATACACCCACACCCACTAACACACACACCCACTAACACACCCACACCCACTAACACACCCACACCCACTAACACACCCACACCTACTAACACACCCACTTACACACCCACACCCACTAACACACCCACCAACGCACCCACTGACACACCCACATCCACTAACACACCCACACCTACTGACACACCCACTAACACACCCACACCCACTGACACACCCACACCCACTGATACACCCACACCCACTAACACACCCACACCCACTAACACACCCACACCCACTAACACACCCACAGACACACCCACACCCACTGACACACCCACACCCACTGACACACCCACACACACACACACCCACACCCACTGACACACCCACACCCACTAACACACCCACACACACACACACCCACACCCACTAACACACCCACACACACCCACACACACACACACACACACTAACACACCCACACCCACACCCACTGACACACCAACACACACACACCCACTGACACACCCACAGCCACTAACACACCCACACCCACTGACACACACCCACTGACGCACCCACACCCTCTAACACAACCACACCCGCTGACACACCCACTAACACACCCACACCCACTAACACACACATCCACTAACACACCCACACCCACTAACACACCCACACCCACTAACACACCCACACCCACTAACACACCCACACCTACTGACACACCCACTTACACACCCACACCCACTAACACACCCGCACCTACTGACACACCCACACCCACTGACAAACCCACACCCACTAACACACCCACACCCACTAACACACCCACTGACACACCCACACACACTAACACACCCACTAACGCATCCACTGACACACCCACATCCACTAACACACCCACACCTACTGACACACCCACTTACACACCCACACCCACTAACACACCCACACCTACTAACACACCCACACCCACTGACACACCCACACCCACTAACACACCCACACCCACTAACACACCCACACCTACTAACACACCCACTTACACACCCACACCCACTAACACACCCACCAACGCACCCACTGACACACCCACATCCACTAACACACCCACACCTACTGACACACCCACTTACACACCCACACCTACGGACACACCCACACCCACTGACACACCCACACCCACTGACACACACACACACACTAACACACCCACACCCACTAACACACCTACACCCACTAACACACCCACTAACACACCCACATCCACTAACACACACACACCTACTGACACACATACACCCAGACACACACACACCCACTCACACACCAACACCCACTCACACACCCACACCCACTAACACACCCACACCCACTAACACACCCACACCCACTGACACACCCACACCCACTGATACACCCACACCCACTAACACACCCACACCCACTAACACACCCACACCCACTAACACACCCACAGACACACCCACACCCACTGACACACCCACACCCACTGACACACCCACACACACACACACACCCACACCCACTGACACACCCACACCCACTAACACACCCACACACACACACACCCACACCCACTAACACACCCACACACACCCCCCACACACACACACACACTAACACACACACACCCACTGACACACCAACACACACACACCCACTGACACACCCACACACACTAACACACCCACTAACGCACCCACTGACACACCCACATCCACTAACACACCCACACCTACTGACACACCCACTTACACACCCACACCCACTAACACAACCACACCTACTAACACACCCACACCCACTGACACACCCACACCCACTAACACACCCACACCCACTAACACACCCACTGACACACCCACACCCACTAACAACACCCACTAACGCACCCACTGACACACCCACATCCACTAACACACCCACACCTACTGACACACACACACCCACTGACACACCCACACACACTAACACATCCACACCCACTGACCCACCCACACCCACTGACACACCAACACACACACACCCACTGACACACCCACAGCCACTAACACACCCACACCCACTGACACACACTCACTGACGCACCCACACCCTCTAACACGACCACACCCGCTGACACACCCACTAACACACCCACACCCACTAACACACACACCCACTAACACACCCACACCCACTAACACACCCACACCCACTAACACACCCACACCTACTAACACACCCACTTACACACCCACACCCACTAACACACCCACTAACACACCCACTGACACACCCACATCCACTAACACACCCACACCTACTGACACACCCACTTACACACCCACACCTACGGACACACCCACACCCACTGACACACCCACACCCACTGACACACACACACCCACTAACACACCCACACCCACTAACACACCTACACCCACTAACACACCCACTAACACACCCACTGACACACCCACATCCACTAACACACACACACCTACTGACACACACACACCCAGACACACACACACCAACACCCACTCACACACCCACACCCACTAACACACCCACACCCACTAACACACCCACACCCACTGACACACCCACAGCCACTAACACACCCACACCCACTGACACACACTCACTGACGCACCCACACCCTCTAACACGACCACACCCGCTGACACACCCACTAACACACCCACACCCACTAACACACACACCCACTAACACACCCACACCCACTAACACACCCACACCCACTAACACACCCACACCTACTAACACACCCACTTACACACCCACACCCACTAACACACCCACCAACGCACCCACTGACACACCCACATCCACTAACACACCTACACCTACTGACACACCCACTTACACACCCACACCTACGGACACACCCACACCCACTGACACACCCACACCCACTGACACACACACACCCACTAACACACCCACACCCACTAACACACCTACACCCACTAACACACCCACTAACACACCCACTGACACACCCACATCCACTAACACACACACACCTACTGACACACACACCCTGACACACACACACCTACTCACACACCAACACCCACTCACACACCCACACCCACTAACACACCCACTGACACACCCACACACACACACACACCCACACCCACTGACACACCCACACCCACTAACACACCCACACACACCCACACACACACACACACCCACTGACACACCCACACCCACTGACACACCCACACCCACTAACACACCCACACCCACTAACACACCCACACCCACTAACACACCCACAGACACACCCACACCCACTGACACACCCACACACACACTGACCCACCCACACCCACTGACACACCAACACACACACACCCACTGACACACCCACAGCCACTAACACACTCACACCCACTGACACACACTCACTGACGCACCCACACCCTCTAACACGACCACACCCGCTGATACACCCACTAATACACCCACACCCACTAACACACACACCCACTAACACACCCACACCCACTAACACACCCACACCTACTAACACACCCACTTACACACCCACACCCACTAACACACCCACCAACGCACCCACTGACACACCCACATCCACTAACACACCCACACCTACTGACACACCCACTTACACACCCACACCTACGGACACACCCACACCCACTGACACACCCACACCCACTGACACACACACACACACTAACACACCCACACCCACTAACACACCTACACCCACTAACACACCCACTAACACACCCACTGACACACCCACATCCACTAACACACACACACCTACTGACACACATACACCCAGACACACACACACCCACTCACACACCAACACCCACTCACACACCCACACCCACTAACACACCCACACCCACTAACACACCCACACCCACTGACACACCCACACCCACTGATACACCCACACCCACTAACACACCCACACCCACTAACACACCCACACCCACTAACACACCCACAGACACACCCACACCCACTGACACACCCACACCCACTGACACACCCACACACACACACACCCACACCCACTGACACACCCACACCCACTAACACACCCACACACACACACACCCACACCCACTAACACACCCACACACACCCACACACACACACACACACTAACACACCCACACCCACACCCACTGACACACCAACACACACACACCCACTGACACACCCACAGCCACTAACACACCCACACCCACTGACACACACCCACTGACGCACCCACACCCTCTAACACAACCACACCCGCTGACACACCCACTAACACACCCACACCCACTAACACACACATCCACTAACACACCCACACCCACTAACACACCCACACCCACTAACACACCCACACCCACTAACACACCCACACCTACTGACACACCCACTTACACACCCACACCCACTAACACACCCGCACCTACTGACACACCCACACCCACTGACACACCCAAACCCACTAACACACCCACACCCACTAACACACCCACTGACACACCCACACACACTAACACACCCACTAACGCATCCACTGACACACCCACATCCACTAACACACCCACACCTACTGACACACCCACTTACACACCCACACCCACTAACACACCCACACCTACTAACACACCCACACCCACTGACACACCCACACCCACTAACACACCCACACCCACTAACACACCCACACCTACTAACAAACCCACTTACACACCCACACCCACTAACACACCCACCAACGCACCCACTGACACACCCACATCCACTAACACACCCACACCTACTGACACACCCACTTACACACCCACACCTACGGACACACCCACACCCACTGACACACCCACACCCACTGACACACACACACACACTAACACACCCACACCCACTAACACACCTACACCCACTAACACACCCACTAACACACCCACATCCACTAACACACACACACCTACTGACACACATACACCCAGACACACACACACCCACTCACACACCAACACCCACTCACACACCCACACCCACTAACACACCCACACCCACTAACACACCCACACCCACTGACACACCCACACCCACTGATACACCCACACCCACTAACACACCCACACCCACTAACACACCCACACCCAATAACACACCCACAGACACACCCACATCCACTGACACACCCACACCCACTGACACACCCACACACACACACACACCCACACCCACTGACACACCCACACCCACTAACACACCCACACACACACACCCACACCCACTAACACACCCACACACACCCCCCCACACACACACACACACTAACACACCCACACCCACTGACACACCAACACACACACACCCACTGACACACCCACAGCCACTAACACACCCACACCCACTGACACACACCCACTGACGCACCCACACCCTCTAACACAACCACACCCGCTGACACACCCACTAACACACCCACACCCACTAACACACACATCCACTAACACACCCACACCCACTAACACACCCACACCCACTAACACACCCACACCCACTAACACACCCACACCTACTGACACACCCACTTACACACCCACACCCACTAACACACCCGCACCTACTGACACACCCACACCCACTGACACACCCACACCCACTAACACACCCACACCCACTAACACACCCACTGACACACCCACACACACTAACACACCCACTAACGCATCCACTGACACACCCACATCCACTAACACACCCACACCTACTGACACACCCACTTACACACCCACACCCACTAACACACCCACACCTACTAACACACCCACACCCACTGACACACACACACCCACTAACACACCCACACCCACTAACACACCCACTGACACCCCCACCCCCACTAACAACACCCACTAACGCACCCACTGACACACCCACATCCACTAACACACCCACACCTACTGACACACACACACACCCACTGACACACCCACACACACTAACACACCCACACCCACTGACCCACCCACACCCACTGACACACCAACACACACACACCCACTGACACACCCACAGCCACTAACACACCCACACCCACTAACACACACACCCACTAACACACCCACACCCACTAACACACCCACACCTACTGACACACCCACTTACACACCCACACCCACTAACACCCACACCAACTGACACACCCACACCCACTGACACACCCACACCCACTAACACACCCACACCCACTAACACACCCACACCCACTAACACACCCACTGACACACCCACACCCACTAACACACCCACTAACGCACCCACTGACACACCCACATCCACTAACACACCCACACCTACTGACACACCCACTTACACACCCACACCCACTAACACACCCACACCTACTGACACACCCACACCCACACCCACTGACACACCCACACCCACTAACACACCCACTAACACACCCACTGACACACCCACACCCACTAACACACCCACTAACGCACCCACTGACACACCCACATCCACTAACACACCCACACCTACTGACACACACACACCCACTGACACACCCACACCCGCTAACACACACACACACCCACTGACCCACCCACACCCACTGACACACCCACACCCACTGACACACCCACACCTACTGACACACCCACACCCACTGACCCACCCACACCCACTGACACACCCACACCCACTGACACACCCACACCTACTGACACACCCACACCCACTGACACACCCACACCCACTGACACACACACACTGACACACCCACACCCACTAACACACCCACACCCACTAACACACCCACACCCACTAACACACCCACACCCACTAACACACCTACACCCAGTAACACACCCACTAACACACCCACTAACACACCCACTGACACACCCACATCCACTAACACACACACACCTACTGACACACACACACCCACTCACACACCAACACCCACTCACACACCCACACCCACTAACACGCCCCACACCCACTAACACACCCACACCCACTGACACACCCACACCCACTGACACACCCACACCCACTAACACACCCACACCCACTAACACACCCACACCCACTAACACACCCACAACCACTGACACACACCCACTGACGCACCCACACCCTCTTACACAACCACACCCGCTGACACATCCACTAACACACCCACACCCACTAACACACACATCCACTAACACACCCACACCCACTAACACACCCACACCCACTAACACACCCACACCCACTAACACACACACACCTACTGACACACCCACTTACACACCCACACCCACTAACACACACACACCTACTGACACACCCACACCCACTGACACACCCACACCACTAACACACCCACTAACACACCCACTGACACACCCACACACTAACACACCCACTAACGCACCCACTGACACACCCACATCCACTAACACACCCACACCTACTGACACACCCACTTACACACCCACACCCACTAACACACCCACACCTACTAACACACCCACACCCACTGACACACCCACACCCACTAACACACCCACACCCACTAACACACCCACTGACACACCCACACCCACTAACAACACCCACTAACGCACCCACTGACACACCCACATCCACTAACACACCCACACCTACTGACACACACACACCCACTGACACACCCACACACACTAACACATCCACACCCACTGACCCACCCACACCCACTGACACACCAACACACACACACCCACTGACACACCCACAGCCACTAACACACCACACCCACTGACACACACTCACTGACGCACCCACACCCTCTAACACGACCACACCCGCTGACACACCCACTAACACACCCACACCCACTAACACACACACCCACTAACACACCCACACCCACTAACACACCCACACCCACTAACACACCCACACCTACTAACACACCCACTTACACACCCACACCCACTAACACACCCACTAACACACCCACTGACACACCCACATCCACTAACACACCCACACCTACTGACACACCCACTTACACACCCACACCTACGGACACACCCACACCCACTGACACACCCACACCCACTGACACACACACACCCACTAACACACCCACACCCACTAACACACCTACACCCACTAACACACCCACTAACACACCCACTGACACACCCACATCCACTAACACACACACACCTACTGACACACACACACCCAGACACACACACACCAACACCCACTCACACACCCACACCCACTAACACACCCACACCCACTAACACACCCACACCCACTGACACACCCACAGCCACTAACACACCCACACCCACTGACACACACTCACTGACGCACCCACACCCTCTAACACGACCTCACCCGCTGACACACCCACTAACACACCCACACCCACTAACACACACACCCACTAACACACCCACACCCACTAACACACCCACACCCACTAACACACCCACACCTACTAACACACCCACTTACACACCCACACCCACTAACACACCCACCAACGCACCCACTGACACACCCACATCCCACTAACACACCTACACCTACTGACACACCCTCTTACACACCCACACCTACGGACACACCCACACCCACTGACACACCCACACCCACTGACACACACACACCCACTAACACACCCACACCCACTAACACACCTACACCCACTAACACACCCACTAACACACCCACTGACACACCCACATCCACTAACACACACACACCTACTGACACACACACCCAGACACACACACACCTACTCACACACCAACACCCACTCACACACCCACACCCACTAACACACCCACACCCACTAACACACCCACACCCACTGACACACCCACACCCACTGACACACCCACACCCACTAACACACCCACACCCACTAACACACCCACACCCACTAACACACCCACAGACACACCCACACCCACTGACACACCCACACACACACACACACCCACACCCACTGACACACCCACACCCACTAACACACCCACACACACCCACACACACACACACACTGACCCACCCACACCCACTGACACACCAACACACACACACCCACTGACACACCCACAGCCACTAACACACTCACACCCACTGACACACACTCACTGACGCACCCACACCCTCTAACACGACCACACCCGCTGACACACCCACTAACACACCCACACCCACTAACACACACACCCACTAACACACCCACACCCACTAACACACCCACACCCACTAACACACCCACACCTACTAACACACCCACTTACACACCCACACCCACTAACACACCCACCAACGCACCCACTGACACACCCACATCCACTAACACACCCACACCTACTGACACACCCACTTACACACCCACACCTACGGACACACCCACACCCACTGACACACCCACACCCACTGACACACACACACACACTAACACACCCACACCCACTAACACACCTACACCCACTAACACACCCACTAACACACCCACTGACACACCCACATCCACTAACACACACACACCTACTGACACACATACACCCAGACACACACACACCCACTCACACACCAACACCCACTCACACACCCACACCCACTAACACACCCACACCCACTAACACACCCACACCCACTGACACACCCACACCCACTGATACACCCACACCCACTAACACACCCACACCCACTAACACACCCACACCCACTAACACACCCACAGACACACCCACACCCACTGACACACCCACACCCACTGACACACCCACACACACACACACACACACACCCACTGACACACCCACACCCACTAACACACCCACACACACACACACCCACACCCACTAACACACCCACACACACCCACACACACACACACACACACACTAACACACCCACACCCACACCCACTGACACACCAACACACACACACCCACTGACACACCCACAGCCACTAACACACCCACACCCACTGACACACACCCACTGACGCACCCACACCCTCTAACACAACCACACCCGCTGACACACCCACTAACACACCCACACCCACTAACACACACATCCACTAACACACCCACACCCACTAACACACCCACACCCACTAACACACCCACACCCACTAACACACCCACACCTACTGACACACCCACTTACACACCCACACCCACTAACAGACCCGCACCTACTGACACACCCACACCCACTGACACACCCACACCCACTAACACACCCACACCCACTAACACACCCACTGACACACCCACACACACTAACACACCCACTAACGCATCCACTGACACACCCACATCCACTAACACACCCACACCTACTGACACACCCACTTACACACCCACACCCACTAACACACCCACACCTACTAACACACCCACACCCACTGACACACCCACACCCACTAACACACCCACACCCACTAACACACCCACTGACACACCCACCCCCACTAACAACACCCACTAACGCACCCACTGACACACCCACATCCACTAACACACCCACACCTACTGACACACACACACCCACTGACACACCCACACACACTAACACACCCACACCCACTGACCCACCCACACCCACTGACACACCAACACACACACACCCACTGACACACCCACAGCCACTAACACACCCACACCCACTAACACACACACCCACTAACACACCCACACCCACTAACACACCCACACCTACTGACACACCCACTTACACACCCACACCCACTAACACACCCACACCAACTGACACACCCACACCCACTGACACACCCACACCCACTAACACACCCACACCCACTAACACACCCACACCCACTAACACACCCACTGACACATCCACACCCACTAACACGCCCACTAACGCACCCACTGACACACCCACATCCACTAACACACCCACACCTACTGACACACCCACTTACACACCCACACCCACTAACACACCCACACCTACTGACACACCCACACCCACACCCACTGACACACCCACACCCACTAACACACCCACTAACACACCCACTGACACACCCACACCCACTAACACACCCACTAACGCACCCACTGACACACCCACATCCACTAACACACCCACACCTACTGACACACACACACCCACTGACACACCCACACCCGCTAACACACACACACACCCACTGACCCACCCACACCCACTGACACACCCACACCCACTGACACACCCACACCTACTGACACACCCACACCCACTGACCCACCCACACCCACTGACACACCCACACCCACTGACACACCCACACCTACTGACACACCCACACCCACTGACACACCCACACCCACTGACACACACACACTGACACACCCACACCCACTAACACACCCACCACCCACTAACACACCCACACCTACTGACACACCCACACCCACTGACACACACACACCCACTAACACACCCACACCCACTAACACACCTACACCCAGTAACACACCCACTAACACACCCACTAACACACCCACTGACACACCCACATCCACTAACACACACACACCTACTGACACACACACACCCACTCACACACCAACACCCACTCACACACCCACACCCACTAACACGCCCACACCCACTAACACACCCACACCCACTGACACACCCACACCCACTGACACACCCACACCCACTAACACACCCAGACCCACTAACACACCCACACCCACTAACACACCCACAGACACACCCACACCCACTGACACACCCACACCCACTGACACACCCACACACACACCCACACACACTGACACACCCACACCCACTAACACACCCACACACACACACTCCCACACACACACCCACACACACCCACACACACACACACACTAACACACCCACACCCACTGACACACCAACACACACACACCCACTGACACACCCACAGCCACTAACACACCCACAACCACTGACACACACCCACTGACGCACCCACACCCTCTAACACAACCACACCCGCTGACACATCCACTAACACACCCACACCCACTAACACACACATCCACTAACACACCCACACCCACTAACACACCCACACCCACTAACACACCCACACCCACTAACACACCCACACCTACTGACACACCCACTTACACACCCACACCCACTAACACACACACACCTACTGACACACCCACACCCACTGACACACCCACACCCACTAACACACCCACTAACACACCCACTGACACACCCACACACACTAACACACCCACTAACGCACCCACTGACACACCCACATCCACTAACACACCCACACCTACTGACACACCCACTTACACACCCACACCCACTAACACACCCACACCTACTAACACACCCACACCCACTGACACACCCACACCCACTAACACACCCACACCCACTAACACACCCACTGACACACCCACACCCACTAACAACACCCACTAACGCACCCACTGACACACCCACATCCAATAACACACCCACACCTACTGACACACACACACCCACTGACACACCCACACACACTAACACATCCACACCCACTGACCCACCCACACCCACTGACACACCAACACACACACACCCACTGACACACCCACAGCCACTAACACACCCACACCCACTGACACACACTCACTGACGCACCCACACCCTCTAACACGACCACACCCGCTGACACACCCACTAACACACCCACACCCACTAACACACACACCCACTAACACACCCACACCCACTAACACACCCACACCCACTAACACACCAACACCTACTAACACACCCACTTACACACCCACACCCACTAACACACCCACTAACACACCCACTGACACACCCACATCCACTAACACACCCACACCTACTGACACACCCACTTACACACCCACACCTACGGACACACCCACACCCACTGACACACCCACACCCACTGACACACACACACACCCACTAACACACCCACACCCACTAACACACCTACACCCACTAACACACCCACTAACACACCCACTGACACACCCACATCCACTAACACACACACACCTACTGACACACACACACCCAGACACACACACACCAACACCCACTCACACACCCACACCCACTGACACACCCACACACACACACACACCCACACCCACTGACACACCCACACCCACTAACACACCCACACACACACACACCCACACCCACTGACACACACACACTGACACACACACACTGACACACACACACACCCACACCTACTGACACACACACACCCACTGACACACCCACACCCGCTAACACACACACACACCCACTGACCCACCCACACCCACTGACACACCCACACCCACTGACACACCCACACCTACTGACACACCCACAGCCACTGACACACACACACCCACTAACACACCCACACCCACTAACACACCTACACCCAGTAACACACCCACTAACACACCCACTAACACACCCACTGACACACCCACATACACTAACACACACACACCTACTGACACACACACACCCAGACACACACACACCCACTCACACACCAACACCCACTCACACACCCACACCCACTAACACACCCACACCCACTAACACACCCACACCCACTGACACACCCACACCCACTGACACACCCACACCCACTAACACACCCACACCCACTAACACACCCACACCCACTAACACACCCACAGACACACCCACACCCACTGACACGCCCACACCCACTGACACACCCACACACACACCCACACCCACTGACACACCCACACCCACTAACACACCCACACCCACACACACACCCACACACACCCACACACACACACACACACTAACACACCCACACCCACTGACACACCAACACACACACACCCACTGACACACCCACAGCCACTAACACACCCACACCCACTGACACACACCCACTGATGCACCCACACCCTCTAACACAACCACACCCGCTGACACACCCACTAACACACACATCCACTAACACACCCACACCCACTAACACACCCACACCCACTAACACACCCACACCCACTAACACACCCACACCTACTGACACACCCACTTACACACCCACACCCACTAACACACCCACACCTACTGACACACCCACACCCACTGACACACCCACACCCACTAACACACCCACTAACACACCCACTGACACACCCACACACACTAACACACCACTAACGCATTAACTGACACACCCACGTCCACTAACACACCCACACCTACTGACACACCCACTTACACACCCACACCCACTAACACACCCACACCTACTAACACACCCACACCCACTGACACACCCACACCCACTAACACACCCACACCCACTAACACACCCACTGACACACCCACACCCACTAACAACACCCACTAACGCACCCACTGACACACCCACATCCACTAACACACCCACACCTACTGACACACCCACTTACACACCCACACCCACTAACACACCCACACCTACTAACACACCCACACCCACTGACACACCCACACCCACTAACACACCCACACCCACTAACACACCCACAGACACACCCACACCCACTGACACACCCACACCCACTGACACACCCACACACACACACCCACACACACTGACACACCCACACCCACTAACACACCCACACACACACCCACACCCACTAACACACCCACACACACCCACACACACACACACCCACTGACCCACCCACACCCACTGACACACCAACACACACACACCCACTGACACACCCACAGCCACTAACACACCCACACCCACTGACACACACTCACTGACGCACCCACACCCTCTAACACGACCACACCCGCTGACACACCCACTAACACACCCACACCCACTAACCCACACACCCACTAACACACCCACACCCACTAACACACCCACACCCACTAACACACCCACACCTACTAACACACCCACTTACACACCCACACCCACCAACGCACCCACTGACACACCCACATCCACTAACACACCCACACCTACTGACACACCCACTTACACACCCACACCTACGGACACACCCACACCCACTGACACACCCACACCCACACCCACTGACACACACACACCCACTAACACACCCACACCCACTAACACACCTACACCCACTAACACACCCACTAACACACCCACTGACACACCCACATCCACTAACACACACACACCTACTGACACACATACACCCAGACACACACACACCCACCAACACCCACTCACACACCCACACCCACTAACACACCCACACCCACTAACACACCCACACCCACTGACACACCCACACCCACTGACACACCCACACCCACTAACACACCCACACCCACTAACACACCCACACCCACTAACACACCCACAGACACACCCACACCCACTGACACACCCACACCCACTGACACACCCACACACACACACACACACCCACACACACTGACACACCCACACCCACTAACACACCCACACACACACACACCCACACCCACTAACACACCCACACACACCCACACACACACACACACTAACACACCCACACCCACTGACACACCCACAGCCACTAACACACCCACACCCACTGACACACACCCACTGACGCACCCACACCCTCTAACACAACCACACCCGCTGACACACCCACTAACACACCCACACCCACTAACACACACATCCACTAACACACCCACACCCACTAACACACCCACACCCACTAACACACCCACACCCACTAACACACCCACACCTACTGACACACCCACTTACACACCCACACCCACTAACACACCCGCACCTACTGACACACCCACACCCACTGACACACCCACACCCACTAACACACCCACACCCACTAACACACCCACCGACACACCCACACACACTAACACACCCACTAACGCACCCACTGACACACCCACATCCACTAACACACCCACACCTACTGACACACCCACTTACACACCCACACCCACTAACACACCCACACCTACTGACACACCCACACCCACTGACACACCCACACCCACTAACACACCCACACCCACTAACACACCCACTGACACACCCAGACCCACTAACACACCCACTAACGCACCCACTGACACACCCACATCCACTAACACACCCACACCCACTGACCCACCCACACCCACTGACACACCAACACACACACACCCACTGACACACCCACAGCCACTAACACACCCACACCCACTGACACACACTCACTGACGCACCCACACCCTCTAACACGACCACACCCGCTGACACACCCACTAACACACCCACACCCACTAACACACACACCCACTAACACACCCACACCCACTAACACACCCACACCCACTAACACACCCACACCTACTGACACACCCACTTACACACCCACACCCACTAACACACCCACACCTACTGACACACCCACACCCACTGACACACCCACACCCACTAACACACCCACACCCACTAACACACCCACTGACACACCCACACCCACTAACACACCCACTAACGCACCCACTGACACACCCACATCCTTTAGTCCACTGGAAGTAGATCACCAAACTTCAGAGATTTCCTGCTTCTATCGCCATAATCTCCAAGCACTATGTCATTAATCCTAACATCGATTTCTTTCAATTCCTACCATCCATACATTTAGAAAGCTAATTGTGCCCTCCATTGTGGAGATAGAACTGAACGGTATTTAATTATTCTGCAATTTATTTGTTCCCAACCAGGGTTTCTAACCAAGAGACTTATTTTTGTTTTCAATTACATTTCATCAGAACTGGAAGAAGCTATAAAACAAGCTTATTTTTCTCACTTTTTCCCATTTCTCATGAAAAGTTGTTGAGCTGAGATGTGAACTGTTCCTCTCACCACAAATGAAAGTGAGTAGCTCCAACATTTTCTGCTTCTCTACAGCCATCAGGCTATTACACAATACAACCTCCAAATAAGATCTGAACTACATAGACTTCAGAGCAGCGGTGTTGTTTTTTTGCTCTATTGTTGTTTGTTGGCTAATTTTATTTGTGTACATATGCATATATATATATACACCCAGACACACACACACCCACTCACACACCAACACCCACTCACACACCCACACCCACTAACACACCCACACCCACTAACACACACACTGACACACCCACACCCACTGACACACCCACACCCACTAACACACCCACACCCACTAACACACCCACACCCACTAACACACCCACAGACACACCCACACCACTGACACACCCACACCCACTGACACACCCACACACCCACACCCACTAACACACCCACACACACACACTCCCACACACACACCCACACACACCCACACACACACACACACACTAACACACCCACACCCACTGACACACCAACACACACACACCCACTGACACACCCACAGCCACTAACACACCCACAACCACTGACACACAACCACTGACGCACCCACACCCTCTAACACAACCACACCCGCTGACACACCCACTAACACACCCACACCCGCTAACACACACATCCACTAACACACCCACACCCACTAACACACCCACACCCACTAACACACCCACACCCACTAACACACCCACACCTACTGACACACCCACTTACACACCCACACCCACTAACACACCCACACCTACTGACACACCCACACCCACTGACACACCCACACCCACTAACACACCCACTGACACACCCACACACACTAACACACCCACTAACGCACCCACTGACACACCCACATGCACTAACACACCCACACCTACTGACACACCCACTTACACACCCACACCTACGGACACACCCACACCCACTGACACACCCACACCCACTGACACACACACACACTAACACACCCACACCCACTAACACACCTACACCCACTAACACACCCACTAACACACCCACTGACACACCCACATCCACTAACACACACACACCTATACTGACGACACATACACCCAGACACACACACACCCACTCACACACCAACACCCACTCACACACCCACACCCACTAACACACCCACACCCACTAACACACCCACACCCACTGACACACCCACACCCACTGATACACCCACACCCACTAACACACCCACACCCACTAACACACCCACACCCACTAACACACCCACAGACACACCCACACCCACTGACACACCCACACCCACTGACACACCCACACACACACACACACCCACACCCACTGACACACCCACACCCACTAACACACCCACACACACACACACCCACACCCACTAACACACCCACACACACCCACACACACACACACACACTAACACACCCACACCCACTGACACACCAACACACACACACCCACTGACACACCCACAGCCACTAACACACCCACACCTACTGACACACACCCACTGACGCACCCACACCCTCTAACACAACCACACCCGCTGACACACCCACTAACACACCCACACCCACTAACACACACATCCACTAACACACCCACACCCACTAACACACGCACACCCACTAACACACCCACACCCACTGACACACCCACACCCACTAACACACCCACACCCACTAACACACCCACAGACACACCCACACCCACTGACACACCCACACCCACTGACACACCCACACACACACACACACACCCACACACACTGACACACCCACGAACACACCCACTGACACACCCACACACACTAACACACCCACTAACGCACCCACTGACACACCCACATCCACTAACACACCCACACCTACTGACACACCCACTTACACACCCACACCTACGGACACACCCACACCCACTGACACACCCACACCCACTGACACACACACACACTAACACACCCACACCCACTAACACACCTACACCCACTAACACACCCACTAACACACCCACTGACACACCCACATCCACTTACACACACACACCTACTGACACACATACACCCAGACACACACACACCCACTCACACACCAACACCCACTCACACACCCACACCCACTAACACACCCACACCCACTAACACACCCACACCCACTGACACACCCACACCCACTGATACACCCACACCCACTAACACACCCACACCCACTAACACACCCACACCCACTAACACACCCACAGACACACCCACACCCACTGACACACCCACACCCACTGACACACCCACACACACACACACACCCACACCCACTGACACACCCACACCCACTAACACACTCACACACACACACACCCACACCCACTAACACACCCACACACACCCACACACACACACACACACACACTAACACACCCACACCCACTGACACACCAACACACACACACCCACTGACACACCCACAGCCACTAACACACCCACACCCACTGACACACACCCACTGACGCACCCACACCCTCTAACACAACCACACCCGCTGACACACCCACTAACACACCCACACCACTAACACACACATCCACTAACACACCCACAGACACACCCACACCCACTGACACACCCACACCCACTGACACACCCACACACACACACACACCCACACACACTGACACACCCACACCCACTAACACACCCACACACACACCCACACCCACTAACACACCCACACACACCCACACACACACACACACACTGACCCACCCACACCCACTGACACACCAACACACACACACCCACTGACACACCCACAGCCACTAACACACCCACACCCACTGACACACACTCACTGACGCACCCACACCCTCTAACACGACCACACCCGCTGACACACCCACTAACACACCCACACCCACTAACACACACACCCACTAACACACCCACACCCACTAACACACACACACCCACTAACACACCCACACCTACTAACACACCCACTTACACACCCACACCCACCAACGCACCCACTGACACACCCACATCCACTAACACACCCACACCTACTGACACACCCACTTACACACCCACACCTACGGACACACCCACACTCACTGACACACCCACACCCACACCCACTGACACACACACACCCACTAACACACCCACACCCACTAACACACCTACACCCACTAACACACCCACTAACACACCCACTGACACACCCACATCCACTAACACACACACACCTACTGACACACATACACCCAGACACACACACACCCACCAACACCCACTCACACACCCACACCCACTAACACACCCACACCCACTAACACACCCACACCCACTGACACACCCACACCCACTAACACACCCACACCCACTAACACACCCACACCCACTAACACACCCACAGACACACCCACACCCACTGACACACCCACACCCACTGACACACCCACACACACACACACACACACACCCACACACACTGACACACCCACACCCACTAACACACCCACACACACACACACCCACACCCACTAACACACCCACACACACCCACACACACACACACACACTAACACACCCACACCCACTGACACACCAACACACACACACCCACTGACACACCCACAGCCACTAACACACCCACACCCACTGACACACACCCACTGACGCACCCACACCCTCTAACACAACCACACCCGCTGACACACCCACTAACACACCCACACCCACTAACACACACATCCACTAACACACCCACACCCACTAACACACCCACACCCACTAACACACCCACACCCACTAACACACCCACACCTACTGACACACCCACTTACACACCCACACCCACTAACACACCCGCACCTACTGACACACCCACACCCACTGACACACCCACACCCACTAACACACCCACACCCACTAACACACCCACCGACACACCCACACACACTAACACACCCACTAACGCACCCACTGACACACCCACATCCACTAACACACCCACACCTACTGACACACCCACTTACACACCCACACCCACTAACACACCCACACCTACTGACACACCCACACCCACTGACACACCCACACCCACTAACACACCCACACCCACTAACACACCCACTGACACACCCAGACCCACTAACACACCCACTAACGCACCCACTGACACACCCACATCCACTAACACACCCACACCCACTGACGCACCCACACCCACTGACACACCAACACACACACACCCACTGACACACCCACAGCCACTAACACACCCACACCCACTGACACACACTCACTGACGCACCCACACCCTCTAACACGACCACACCCGCTGACACACCCACTAACACACCCACACCCACTAACACACACACCCACTAACACACCCACACCCACTAACACACCCACACCCACTAACACACCCACACCTACTGACACACCCACTTACACACCCACACCCACTAACACACCCACACCTACTGACACACCCACACCCACTGACACACCCACACCCACTAACACACCCACACCCACTAACACACCCACTGACACACCCACACCCACTAACACACCCACTAACGCACCCACTGACACACCCACATCCTTTAGTCCACTGGAAGTAGATCACCAAACTTCAGAGATTTCCTGCTTCTATCGCCATAATCGCCAAGCACTATGTCATTAATCCTAACATCGATTTCTTTCAATTCCTACCATCCATACATTTAGAAAGCTAATTGTGCCCTCCATTGTGGAGATAGAACTGAACGGTATTTAATTATTCTGCAATTTATTTGTTCCCAACCAGGGTTTCTAACCAAGAGACTTATTTTTGTTTTCAATTACATTTCATCAGAACTGGAAGAAGCTATAAAACAAGCTTATTTTTCTCACTTTTTCCCATTTCTCATGAAAAGTTGTTGACCTGAGATGTGAACTGTTCCTCTCACCACAAATGAAAGTGAGTAGCTCCAACATTTTCTGCTTCTCTACAGCCATCAGGCTATTACACAATACAACCTCCAAATAAGATCTGAACTACATAGACTTCAGAGCAGCGGTGTTGTTTTTTTGCTCTATTATTGTTTGTTGGCTAATTTTATTTGTGTACATATGCATATATATATATACACCCAGACACACACACACCCACTCACACACCAACACCCACTCACACACCCACACCCACTAACACACCCACACCCACTAACACACCCACTGACACACCCACACCCACTGACACACCCACACCCACTAACACACCCACACCCACTAACACACCCACACCCACTAACACACCCACAGACACACCCACACCCACTGACACACCCACACCCACTGACACACCCACACACCCACACCCACTAACACACCCACACACACACACTCCCACACACACACCCACACACACACACACACACTAACACACCCACACCCACTGACACACCAACACATACACACCCACTGACACACCCACAGCCACTAACACACCCACAACCACTGACACACACCCACTGATGCACCCACACCCTCTAACACAACCACACCCGCTGACACACCCACTAACACACCCACACCCACTAACACACTCATCCACTAACACACCCACACCCACTAACACACCCACACCCACTAACACACCCACACCCACTAACACACCCACACCTACTGACACACCCACTTACACACCCACACCCACTAACACACCCACACCTACTGACACACCCACACCCACTGACACACCCACACCCACTAACACACCCACTGACACACCCACACACACTAACACACCCACTAACGCACCCACTGACACACCCACATCCACTAACACACCCACACCTACTGACACACCCACTAACACACCCACACCTACTAACACACCCACTTACACACCCACACCCACTAACACACCCACCAACGCACCCACTGACACACCCACATCCACTAACACACCCACACCTACTGACACACCCACTTACACACCCACACCTACGGACACACCCACACCCACTGACACACCCACACCCACTGACACACACACACACTAACACACCCACACCCACTAACACACCTACACCCACTAACACACCCACTAACACACCCACTGACACACCCACATCCACTAACACACACACACCTACTGACACACATACACCCAGACACACACACACCCACTCACACACCAACACCCACTCACACACCCACACCCACTAACACACCCACACCCACTAACACACCCACACCCACTGACACACCCACACCCACTGATACACCCACACCCACTAACACACCCACACCCACTAACACACCCACACCCACTAACACACCCACAGACACACCCACACCCACTGACACACCCACACCCACTGACACACCCACACACACACACACACACCCACACCCACTGACACACCCACACCCACTAACACACCCACACACACACACACACACACCCACTAACACACACACACACACCCACACACACACACACACTAACACACCCACACCCACTGACACACCAACACACACACACCCACTGTCACACCCACAGCCACTAACACAGCCACACCCACTGACACACACCCACTGACGCACCCACACCCTCTAACACAACCACACCCGCTGACACACCCACTAACACACCCACACCCACTAACACACACATCCACTAACACACCCACACCCACTAACACACCCACACCCACTAACACACCCACAGCCACTAACACACCCACACCCACTGACACACACCCACTGACGCACCCACACCCTCTAACACAACCACACCCGCTGACACACCCACTAACACACCCACACCCACTAACACACACATCCACTAACACACCCACACCCACTAACACACCCACACCCACTAACACACCCACACCCACTAACACACCCACACCTACTGACACACCCACTTACACACCCACACCCACTAACACACCCGCACCTACTGACACACCCACACCCACTGACACACCCACACCCACTAACACACCCACACCCACTAACACACCCACCGACACACCCACACACACTAACACACCCACTAACGCACCCACTGACACACCCACATCCACTAACACACCCACACCTACTGACACACCCACTTACACACCCACACCCACTAACACACCCACACCTACTGACACACCCACACCCACTGACACACCCACACCCACTAACACACCCACACCCACTAACACACCCACTGACACACCCAGACCCACTAACACACCCACTAACGCACCCACTGACACACCCACATCCACTAACACACCCACACCCACTGACCCACCCACACCCACTGACACACCAACACACACACACCCACTGACACACCCACAGCCACTAACACACCCACACCCACTGACACACACTCACTGACGCACCCACACCCTCTAACACGACCACACCCGCTGACACACCCACTAACACACCCACACCCACTAACACACACACCCACTAACACACCCACACCCACTAACACACCCACACCCACTAACACACCCACACCTACTGACACACCCACTTACACACCCACACCCACTAACACACCCACACCTACTGACACACCCACACCCACTGACACACCCACATCCACTAACACACCCACACCCACTAACACACCCACTGACACACCCACACCCACTAACACACCCACTAACGCACCCACTGACACACCCACATCCTTTAGTCCACTGGAAGTAGATCACCAAACTTCAGAGATTTCCTGCTTCTATCGCCATAATCTCCAAGCACTATGTCATTAATCCTAACATCGATTTCTTTCAATTCCTACCATCCATACATTTAGAAAGCTAATTGTGCCCTCCATTGTGGAGATAGAACTGAACGGTATTTAATTATTCTGCAATTTATTTGTTCCCAACCAGGGTTTCTAACCAAGAGACTTATTTTTGTTTTCAATTACATTTCATCAGAACTGGAAGAAGCTATAAAACAAGCTTATTTTTCTCACTTTTTCCCATTTCTCATGAAAAGTTGTTGACCTGAGATGTGAACTGTTCCTCTCACCACAAATGAAAGTGAGTAGCTCCAACATTTTCTGCTTCTCTACAGCCATCAGGCTATTACACAATACAACCTCCAAATAAGATCTGAACTACATAGACTTCAGAGCAGCGGTGTTGTTTTTTTGCTCTATTATTGTTTGTTGGCTAATTTTATTTGTGTACATATGCATATATATATATACACCCAGACACACACACACCCACTCACACACCAACACCCACTCACACACCCACACCCACTAACACACCCACACCCACTAACACACCCACTGACACACCCACACCCACTGACACACCCACACCCACTAACACACCCACACCCACTAACACACCCACACCCACTAACACACCCACAGACACACCCACACCCACTGACACACCCACACCCACTGACACACCCACACACCCACACCCACTAACACACCCACACACACACACTCCCACACACACACCCACACACACACACACACACTAACACACCCACACCCACTGACACACCAACACACACACACCCACTGACACACCCACAGCCACTAACACACCCACAACCACTGACACACACCCACTGATGCACCCACACCCTCTAACACAACCACACCCGCTGACACACCCACTAACACACCCACACCCACTAACACACACATCCACTAACACACCCACACCCACTAACACACCCACACCCACTAACACACCCACACCCACTAACACACCCACACCTACTGACACACCCACTTACACACCCACACCCACTAACACACCCACACCTACTGACACACCCACACCCACTGACACACCCACACCCACTAACACACCCACTGACACACCCACACACACTAACACACCCACTAACGCACCCACTGACACACCCACATCCACTAACACACCCACACCTACTGACACACCCACTAACACACCCACACCTACTAACACACCCACTTACACACCCACACCCACTAACACACCCACCAACGCACCCACTGACACACCCACATCCACTAACACACCCACACCTACTGACACACCCACTTACACACCCACACCTACGGACACACCCACACCCACTGACACACCCACACCCACTGACACACACACACACTAACACACCCACACCCACTAACACACCTACACCCACTAACACACCCACTAACACACCCACTGACACACCCACATCCACTAACACACACACACCTACTGACACACATACACCCAGACACACACACACCCACTCACACACCAACACCCACTCACACACCCACACCCACTAACACACCCACACCCACTAACACACCCACACCCACTGACACACCCACACCCACTGATACACCCACACCCACTAACACACCCACACCCACTAACACACCCACACCCACTAACACACCCACAGACACACCCACACCCACTGACACACCCACACCCACTGACACACCCACACACACACACACACCCACACCCACTGACACACCCACACCCACTAACACACCCACACACACACACACACACCCACTAACACACACACACACCCACACACACACACACACACTAACACACCCACACCCACTGACACACCAACACACACACACCCACTGACACACCCACAGCCACTAACACAGCCACACCCACTGACACACACCCACTGACGCACCCACACCCTCTAACACAACCACACCCGCTGACACACCCACTAACACACCCACACCCACTAACACACACATCCACTAACACACCCACACCCACTAACACACCCACACCCATTAACACACCCACACCCACTAACACACCCACACCTACTGACACACCCACTTACACACCCACACCCACTAACACACCCGCACCTACTGACACACCCACACCCACTGACACACCCACGCCCACTAACACACCCACACCCACTAACACACCCACTGACACACCCACACACACTAACACACCCACTAACGCATCCACTGACACACCCACATCCACTAACACACCCACACCTACTGACACACCCACTTACACACCCACACCCACTAACACACCCACACCTACTAACACACCCACACCAACTGACACACCCACACCCACTAACACACCCACACCCACTAACACACCCACTGACACACCCGCACCCACTAACAACACCCACTAACGCACCCACTGACACACCCACATCCACTAACACACCCACACCTACTGACACACACACACCCACTGACACACCCACACACACTAACACACCCACACCCACTGACCCACCCACACCCACTGACACACCAACACACACACACCCACTGACACACCCACAGCCACTAACACACCCACACCCACTAACACACACACCCACTAACACACCCACACCCACTAACACACCCACACCTACTGACACACCCACTTACACACCCACACCCACTAACACACCCACACCTACTGACACACCCACACCCACTGACACACCCACACCCACTAACACACCCACACCCACTAACACACCCACACCCACTAACACACCCACTGACACACCCACACCCACTAACACACCCACTAACGCACCCACTGACACACCCACATCCACTAACACACCCACACCTACTGACACACCCACTTACACACCCACACCCACTAACACACCCACACCTACTGACACACCCACACCCACTGACACACCCACACCCACTAACACACCCACTAACACACCCACTGACACACCCACACCCACTAACACACCCACTAACGCACCCACTGACACACCCACATCCACTAACACACCCACACCTACTGACACACACACACCCACTGACACACCCACACCCGCTAACACACACACACACCCACTGACCCACCCACACCCACTGACACACCCACACCCACTGACACACCCACACCTACTGACACACCCACACCCACTGACCCACCCACACCCACTGACACACCCACACCCACTGACACACCCACACCTACTGACACACCCACACCCACTGACACACCCACACCCACTGACACACACACACTGACACACCCACACCCACTAACACACCCACACCCACTAACACACCCACACCTACTGACACACCCACACCCACTGACACACACACACCCACTAACACACCCACACCCACTAACACACCTACACCCAGTAACACACCCACTAACACACCCACTGACACACCCACATCCACTAACACACACACACCTAATGACACACACACACCCAGACACACACACACCCACTCACACACCAACACCCACTCACACACCCACACCCACTAACACACCCACACCCACTAACACACCCACACCCACTGACACACCCACACCCACTGACACACCCACACCCACTAACACACCCACACCCACTAACACACCCACACCCACTAACACACCCACAGACACACCCACACCCACTGACACACCCACACCCACTGACACACCCACACACACACCCACACACACTGACACACCCACACCCACTAACACACCCACACACACACACTCCCACACACACACCCACACACACCCACACACACACACACACACTAACACACCCACACCCACTGACACACCAACACACACACACCCACTGACACACCCACAGCCACTAAGACACCCACAACCACTGACACACACCCACTGACGCACCCACACCCTCTAACACAACCACACCCGCTGACACACCCACTAACACACCCACACCCACTAACACACACATCCACTAACACACCCACACCCACTAACACACCCACACCCACTAACACACCCACACCCACTAACACACCCACACCTACTGACACACCCACTTACACACCCACACCCACTAACACACACACACCTACTGACACACCCACACCCACTGACACACCCACACCCACTAACACACCCACTAACACACCCACTGACACACCCACACACACTAACACACCCACTAACGCACCCACTGACACACCCACATCCACTAACACACCCACACCTACTGACACACCCACTTACACACCCACACCCACTAACACACCCACACCTACTAACACACCCACACCCACTGACACACCCACACCCACTAACACACCCACACCCACTAACACACCCACTGACACACCCACACCCACTAACAACACCCACTAACGCACCCACTGACACACCCACATCCACTAACACACCCACACCCACTGACACACCCACACACACTAACACATCCACACCCACTGACCCACCCACACCCACTGACACACCAACACACACACCCACTGACACACCCACAGCCACTAACACACCCACACCCACTGACACACACTCACTGACGCACCCACACCCTCTAACACGACCACACCCGCTGACACACCCACTAACACACCCACACCCACTAACACACACACCCACTAACACACCCACACCCACTAACACACCCACACCCACTAACACACCCACACCTACTAACACACCCACTTACACACCCACACCCACTAACACACCCAGTAACACACCCACTGACACACCCACATCCACTAACACACCCACACCTACTGACACACCCACTTACACACCCACACCTACGGACACACCCACACCCACTGACACACCCACACCCACTGACACACACACACCCACTAACACACCCACACCCACTAACACACCTACACCCACTAACACACCCACTAACACACCCACTGACACACCCACATCCACTAACACACACACACCTACTGACACACACACACCCAGACTCACACACACCAACACCCACTCACACACCCACACCCACTAACACACCCACACCCACTAACACACCCACACCCACTGACACACCCACACCCACTGACACACCCACACCCACTAACACACCCACACCCACTAACACACCCACAGACACACCCACACCCACTGACACACCCACACCCACTGACACACCCACACACACACACACACCCACACCCACTGACACACCCACACCCACTAACACACCCACACACACACACACCCACACCCACTGACACACACACACTGACACACCCACACCCACTAACACACCCACACCCACTAACACACCCACACCTACTGACACACACACACCCACTGACACACCCACACCCGCTAGCACACACACACACCCACTGACCCACCCACACCCACTGACACACCCACACCCACTGACACACCCACACCTACTGACACACCCACAGCCACTGACCCACCCACACCCACTGACACACCCACACCTACTGACACACCCACACCTACTGACACACCCACACCCACTGACACACCCACACCCACTGACACACACACACTGACACACCCACACCCACTAACACACCCACACCCACTAACACACCCACACCTACTGACACACCCACACCCACTGACACACACACACCCACTAACACACCCACACCCACTAACACACCTACACCCAGTAACACACCCACTAACACACCCACTAACACACCCACTGACACACCCACATCCACTAACACACACACACCTACTGACACACACACACCCAGACACACACACACCCACTCACACACCAACACCCACTCACACACCCACACCCACTAACACACCCACACCCACTGACACACCCACACCCACTGACACACCCACACCCAACTGACACACCCACACCCACTAACACACCCACACCCACTAACACACCCACAGACACACCCACACCCACTGACACACCCACACCCACTAACACACCCACTGACACACCCACACCCACTAACGCATCCACTGACACACCCACATCCACTAACACACCCACACCTACTGACACACCCACTTACACACCCACACCCACTAACACACCCACACCTACTAACACACCCACACCAACTGACACACCCACACCCACTAACACACCCACACCCACTAACACACCCACTGACACACCCACACCCACTAACAACACCCACTAACGCACCCACTGACACACCCACATCCACTAACACACCCACACCTACTGACACACACACCCACTGACACACCCACACACACTAAAACACCCACACCCACTGACCCACCCACACCCACTGACACACCAACACACACACACCCACTGACACACCCACAGCCACTAACACACCCACACCCACTAACACACACACCCACTAACACACCCACACCCACTAACACACCCACACCTACTGACACACCCACTTACACACCCACACCCACTAACACACCCACACCTACTGACACACCCACACCCACTGACACACCCACACCCACTAACACACCCACACCCACTAACACACCCACACCCACTAACACACCCACTGACACACCCACACCCACTAAAACACCCACTAACGCACCCACTGACACACCCACATCCACTAACACACCCACACCTACTGACACACCCACTTACACACCCACACCCACTAACACACCCACACCTACTGACACACCCACACCCACTGACACACCCACACCCACTAACACACCCACTAACACACCCACTGACACACCCACACCCACTAACACACCCACTAACGCACCCACTGACACACCCACATCCACTAACACACCCACACCTACTGACACACACACACCCACTGACACACCCACACCCGCTAACACACACACACACCCACTGACCCACCCACACCCACTGACACACCCACACCCACTGACACACCCACACCTACTGACACACCCACACCCACTGACCCACCCACACCCACTGACACACCCACACCCACTGACACACCCACACCTACTGACACACCCACACCCACTGACACACCCACACCCACTGACACACACTCACTGACGCACCCACACCCTCTAACACGACCACACCCGCTGACACACCCACTAACACACCCACACCCACTAACACACACACCCACTAACACACCCACACCCACTAACACACCCACACCCACTAACACACCCACACCTACTAACACACCCACTTACACACCCACACCCACTAACACACCCAGTAACACACCCACTGACACACCCACATCCACTAACACACCCACACCTACTGACACACCCACTTACACACCCACACCTACGGACACACCCACACCCACTGACACACCCACACCCACTGACACACACACACCCACTAACACACCCACACCCACTAACACACCTACACCCACTAACACACCCACTAACACACCCACTGACACACCCACATCCACTAACACACACACACCTACTGACACACACACACCCAGACTCACACACACCAACACCCACTCACACACCCACACCCACTAACACACCCACACCCACTAACACACCCACACCCACTGACACACCCACACCCACTGACACACCCACACCCACTAACACACCCACACCCACTAACACACCCACAGACACACCCACACCCACTGACACACCCACACCCACTGACACACCCACACACACACACACACCCACACCCACTGACACACCCACACCCACTAACACACCCACACACACACACACCCACACCCACTGACACACACACACTGACACACCCACACCCACTAACACACCCACACCCACTAACACACCCACACCTACTGACACACACACACCCACTGACACACCCACACCCGCTAGCACACACACACACCCACTGACCCACCCACACCCACTGACACACCCACACCCACTGACACACCCACACCTACTGACACACCCACAGCCACTGACCCACCCACACCCACTGACACACCCACACCTACTGACACACCCACACCTACTGACACACCCACACCCACTGACACACCCACACCCACTGACACACACACACTGACACACCCACACCCACTAACACACCCACACCCACTAACACACCCACACCTACTGACACACCCACACCCACTGACACACACACACCCACTAACACACCCACACCCACTAACACACCTACACCCAGTAACACACCCACTAACACACCCACTAACACACCCACTGACACACCCACATCCACTAACACACACACACCTACTGACACACACACACCCAGACACACACACACCCACTCACACACCAACACCCACTCACACACCCACACCCACTAACACACCCACACCCACTGACACACCCACACCCACTGACACACCCACACCCAACTGACACACCCACACCCACTAACACACCCACACCCACTAACACACCCACAGACACACCCACACCCACTGACACACCCACACCCACTAACACACCCACTGACACACCCACACCCACTAACGCATCCACTGACACACCCACATCCACTAACACACCCACACCTACTGACACACCCCACTTACACACCCACACCCACTAACACACCCACACCTACTAACACACCCACACCAACTGACACACCCACACCCACTAACACACCCACACCCACTAACACACCCACTGACACACCCACACCCACTAACAACACCCACTAACGCACCCACTGACACACCCACATCCACTAACACACCCACACCTACTGACACACACACCCACTGACACACCCACACACACTAAAACACCCACACCCACTGACCCACCCACACCCACTGACACACCAACACACACACACCCACTGACACACCCACAGCCACTAACACACCCACACCCACTAACACACACACCCACTAACACACCCACACCCACTAACACACCCACACCTACTGACACACCCACTTACACACCCACACCCACTAACACACCCACACCTACTGACACACCCACACCCACTGACACACCCACACCCACTAACACACCCACACCCACTAACACACCCACACCCACTAACACACCCACTGACACACCCACACCCACTAAAACACCCACTAACGCACCCACTGACACACCCACATCCACTAACACACCCACACCTACTGACACACCCACTTACACACCCACACCCACTAACACACCCACACCTACTGACACACCCACACCCACTGACACACCCACACCCACTAACACACCCACTAACACACCCACTGACACACCCACACCCACTAACACACCCACTAACGCACCCACTGACACACCCACATCCACTAACACACCCACACCTACTGACACACACACACCCACTGACACACCCACACCCGCTAACACACACACACACCCACTGACCCACCCACACCCACTGACACACCCACACCCACTGACACACCCACACCTACTGACACACCCACACCCACTGACCCACCCACACCCACTGACACACCCACACCCACTGACACACCCACACCTACTGACACACCCACACCCACTGACACACCCACACCCACTGACACACACACACACTGACACACCCACACCCACTAACACACCCACACCCACTAACACACCCACACCTACTGACACACCCACACCCACTGACACACACACACCCACTAACACACCCACACCCACTAACACACCTACACCCAGTAACACACCCACTAACACACCCACTGACACACCCACATCCACTAACACACACACACCTCTACTGACACACACACACCCAGACACACACACACCCACTCACACACCAACACCCACACCACACCCACACCCACTAACACACCCACACCCACTAACACACCCACACTCACTGACACACCCACACCCACTGACACACCCACACCCACTAACACACCCACACCCACTAACACACCCACACCTACTAACACACCCACAGACACACCCACACCCACTGACACACCCACACCCACTGACACACCCACACACACCCACACACACTGACACACCCACACCCACTAACACACCCACACACACACACTCCCACACACACACCCACACACACCTACTGACACACCCACACCCACTGACACACCCACACCCACTAACACACCCACACCCACTAACACACCCACCGACACACCCACACACACTAACACACCCACTAACGCACCCACTGACACACCCACATCCACTAAACACACCCACACCTACTGACACACCCACTTACACACCCACACCCACTAACACACCCACACCTACTGACACACCCACACCCACTGACACACCCACACCCACTAACACACCCACACCCACTAACACACCCACTGACACACCCAGACCCACTAACACACCCACTACGCACCCACTGACACACCCACATCCACTAACACACCCACACCCACTGACCCACCCACACCCACTGACACACCAACACACACACACCCACTGACACACCCACAGCCACTAACACACCCACACCCACTGACACACACTCACTGACGCACCCACACCCTCTAACACGACCACACCCGCTGACACACCCACTAACACACCACACCCACTAACACACACACCCACTAACACACCCACACCCACTAACACACCCACACCCACTAACACACCCACACCTACTGACACACCCACTTACACACCCACACCCCTAACACACCCACACCTACTGGACACACCCACACCCACTGACACACCCACACCCACTAACCACACCCACACCACTAACACACCCACTGACACACCCACACCCACTAACACACTCACTAACGCACCCACTGACACACCCACATCCTTTAGTCCACTGGAAGTAGATCACCAAACTTCAGAGATTTCCTGCTTCTATCGCCATAATCTCCAAGCACTATGTCATTAATCCTAACATCGATTTCTTTCAATTCCTACCATCCATACATTTAGAAAGCTAATTGTGCCCTCCATTGTGGAGATAGAACTGAACGGTATTTAATTATTCTGCAATTTATTTGTTCCCAACCAGGGTTTCTAACCAAGAGACTTATTTTTGTTTTCAATTACATTTCATCAGAACTGGAAGAAGCTATAAAACAAGCTTATTTTTCTCACTTTTTCCCATTTCTCATGAAAAGTTGTTGACCTGAGATGTGAACTGTTCCTCTCACCACAAATGAAAGTGAGTAGCTCCAACATTTTCTGCTTCTCTACAGCCATCAGGCTATTACACAATACAACCTCCAAATAAGATCTGAACTACATAGACTTCAGAGCAGCGGTGTTGTTTTTTTGCTCTATTATTGTTTGTTGGCTAATTTTATTTGTGTACATATGCATATATATATATACACCCAGACACACACACACCCACTCACACACCAACACCCACTCACACACCCACACCCACTAACACACCCACACCCACTAACACACCCACTGACACACCCACACCCACTCACACACCCACACCCACTAACACACCCACACCCACTAACACACCCACACCCACTAACACACCCACAGACACACCCACACCCACTGACACACCCACACCCACTGACACACCCACACACCCACACCCACTAACACACCCACACACACACACTCCCACACACACACCCACACACACACACACACTAACACACCCACACCCACTGACACACCAACACACACACACCCACTGACACACCCACAGCCACTAACACACCCACAACCACTGACACACACCCACTGATGCACCCACACCCTCTAACACAACCACACCCGCTGACACACCCACTAACACACCCACACCCACTAACACACACATCCACTAACACACCCACACCCACTAACACACCCACACCCACTAACACACCCACACCCACTAACACACCCACACCTACTGACACACCCACTTACACACCCACACCCACTAACACACCCACACCTACTGACACACCCACACCCACTGACACACCCACACCCACTAACACACCCACTGACACACCCACACACACTAACACACCCACTAACGCACCCACTGACACACCCACATCCACTAACACACCCACACCTACTGACACACCCACTAACACACCCACACCTACTAACACACCCACTTACACACCCACACCCACTAACACACCCACCAACGCACCCACTGACACACCCACATCCACTAACACACCCACACCTACTGACACACCCACTTACACACCCACACCTACGGACACACCCACACCCACTGACACACCCACACCCACTGACACACACACACACTAACACACCCACACCCACTAACACACCTACACCCACTAACACACCCACTAACACACCCACTGACACACCCACATCCACTAACACACACACACCTACTGACACACATACACCCAGACACACACACACCCACTCACACACCAACACCCACTCACACACCCACACCCAGTAACACACCCACACCCACTAACACACCCACACCCACTGACACACCCACACCCACTGATACACCCACACCCACTAACACACCCACACCCACTAACACACCCACACCCACTAACACACCCACAGACACACCCACACCCACTGACACACCCACACCCACTGACACACCCACACACACACACACACACCCACACCCACTGACACACCCACACCCACTAACACACCCACACACACACACACACACACCCACTAACACACACACACACACCCACACACACACACACACACTAACACACCCACACCCACTGACACACCAACACACACACACCCACTGACACACCCACAGCCACTAACACAGCCACACCCACTGACACACACCCACTGACGCACCCACACCCTCTAACACAACCACACCCGCTGACACACCCACTAACACACCCACACCCACTAACACACACATCCACTAACACACCCACACCCACTAACACACCCACACCCACTAACACACCCACACCCACTAACACACCCACACCTACTGACACACCCACTTACACACCCACACCCACTAACACACCCGCACCTACTGACACACCCACACCCACTGACACACCCACACCCACTAACACACCCACACCCACTAACACACCCACTGACACACCCACACACACTAACACACCCACTAACGCATCCACTGACACACCCACATCCACTAACACACCCACACCTACTGACACACCCACTTACACACCCACACCCACTAACACACCCACACCTACTAACACACCCACACCAACTGACACACCCACACCCACTAACACACCCACACCCACTAACACACCCACTGACACACCCGCACCCACTAACAACACCCACTAACGCACCCACTGACACACCCACATCCACTAACACACCCACACCTACTGACACACACACACCCACTGACACACCCACACACACTAACACACCCACACCCACTGACCCACCCACACCCACTGACACACCAACACACACACACCCACTGACACACCCACAGCCACTAACACACCCACACCCACTAACACACACACCCACTAACACACCCACACCCACTAACACACCCACACCTACTGACACACCCACTTACACACCCACACCCACTAACACACCCACACCTACTGACACACCCACACCCACTGACACACCCACACCCACTAACACACCCACACCCACTAACACACCCACACCCACTAACACACCCACTGACACACCCACACCCACTAACACACCCACTAACGCACCGACTGACACACCCACATCCACTAACACACCCACACCTACTGACACACCCACTTACACACCCACACCCACTAACACACCCACACCTACTGACACACCCACACCCACTGACACACCCACACCCACTAACACACCCACTAACACACCCACTGACACACCCACACCCACTAACACACCCACTAACGCACCCACTGACACACCCACATCCACTAACACACCCACACCTACTGACACACACACACCCACTGACACACCCACACCCGCTAACACACACACACACCCACTGACCCACCCACACCCACTGACACACCCACACCCACTGACACACCCACACCTACTGACACACCCACACCCACTGACCCACCCACACCCACTGACACACCCACACCCACTGACACACCCACACCTACTGACACACCCACACCCACTGACACACCCACACCCACTGACACACACACACTGACACACCCACACCCACTAACACACCCACACCCACTAACACACCCACACCTACTGACACACCCACACCCACTGACACACACACACCCACTAACACACCCACACCCACTAACACACCTACACCCAGTAACACACCCACTAACACACCCACTGACACACCCACATCCACTAACACACACACACCTAATGACACACACACACCCAGACACACACACACCCACTCACACACCAACACCCACTCACACACCCACACCCACTAACACACCCACACCCACTAACACACCCACACCCACTGACACACCCACACCCACTGACACACCCACACCCACTAACACACCCACACCCACTAACACACCCACACCCACTAACACACCCACAGACACACCCACACCCACTGACACACCCACACCCTCTGACACACCCACACACACACCCACACACACTGACACACCCACACCCACTAACACACCCACACACACACACTCCCACACACACACCCACACACACCCACACACACACACACACACTAACACACCCACACCCACTGACACACCAACACACACACACCCACTGACACACCCACAGCCACTAACACACCCACAACCACTGACACACACCCACTGACGCACCCACACCCTCTAACACAACCACACCCGCTGACACACCCACTAACACACCCACACCCACTAACACACACATCCACTAACACACCCACACCCACTAACACACCCACACCCACTAACACACCCACACCCACTAACACACCCACACCTACTGACACACCCACTTACACACCCACACCCACTAACACACACACACCTACTGACACACCCACACCCACTGACACACCCACACCCACTAACACACCCACTAACACACCCACTGACACACCCACACACACTAACACACCCACTAACGTACCCACTGACACACCCACATCCACTAACACACCCACACCTACTGACACACCCACTTACACACCCACACCCACTAACACACCCACACCTACTAACACACCCACACCCACTGACACACCCACACCCACTAACACACCCACACCCACTAACACACCCACTGACACACCCACACCCACTAACAACACCCACTAACGCACCCACTGACACACCCACATCCACTAACACACCCACACCCACTGACACACCCACACACACTAACACATCCACACCCACTGACCCACCCACACCCACTGACACACCAACACACACACCCACTGACACACCCACAGCCACTAACACACCCACACCCACTGACACACACTCACTGACGCACCCACACCCTCTAACACGACCACACCCGCTGACACACCCACTAACACACCCACACCCACTAACACACACACCCACTAACACACCCACACCCACTAACACACCCACACCCACTAACACACCCACACCTACTAACACACCCACTTACACACCCACACCCACTAACACACCCAGTAACACACCCACTGACACACCCACATCCACTAACACACCCACACCTACTGACACACCCACTTACACACCCACACCTACGGACACACCCACACCCACTGACACACCCACACCCACTGACACACACACACCCACTAACACACCCACACCCACTAACACACCTACACCCACTAACACACCCACTAACACACCCACTGACACACCCACATCCACTAACACACACACACCTACTGACACACACACACCCAGACACACACACACCAACACCCACTCACACACCCACACCCACTAACACACCCACACCCACTAACACACCCACACCCACTGACACACCCACACCCACTGACACACCCACACCCACTAACACACCCACACCCACTAACACACCCACAGACACACCCACACCCACTGACACACCCACACCCACTGACACACCCACACACACACACACACACCCACACACACTGACACACCCACACCCACTAACACACCCACACACACACACACCCACACCCACTGACACACACACACTGACACACCCACACCCACTAACACACCCACACCCACTAACACACCCACACCTACTGACACACACACACCCACTGACACACCCACACCCGCTAGCACACACACACACCCACTGACCCACCCACACCCACTGACACACCCACACCCACTGACACACCCACACCTACTGACACACCCACTTACACACCCACACCCACTAACACACACACACCTACTGACACACCCACACCCACTGACACACCCACACCCACTAACACACCCACTAACACACCCACTGACACACCCACACACACTAACACACCCACTAACGCACCCACTGACACACCCACATCCACTAACACACCCACACCTACTGACACACCCACTTACACACCCACACCCACTAACACACCCACACCTACTAACACACCCACACCCACTGACACACCCACACCCACTAACACACCCACACCCACTAACACACCCACTGACACACCCACACCCACTAACAACACCCACTAACGCACCCACTGACACACCCACATCCACTAACACACCCACACCCACTGACACACCCACACACACTAACACATCCACACCCACTGACCCACCCACACCCACTGACACACCAACACACACACCCACTGACACACCCACAGCCACTAACACACCCACACCCACTGACACACACTCACTGACGCACCCACACCCTCTAACACGACCACACCCGCTGACACACCCACTAACACACCCACACCCACTAACACACACACCCACTAACACACCCACACCCACTAACACACCCACACCCACTAACACACCCACACCTACTAACACACCCACTTACACACCCACACCCACTAACACACCCAGTAACACACCCACTGACACACCCACATCCACTAACACACCCACACCTACTGACACACCCACTTACACACCCACACCTACGGACACACCCACACCCACTGACACACCCACACCCACTGACACACACACACCCACTAACACACCCACACCCACTAACACACCTACACCCACTAACACACCCACTAACACACCCACTGACACACCCACATCCACTAACACACACACACCTACTGACACACACACACCCAGACACACACACACCAACACCCACTCACACACCCACACCCACTAACACACCCACACCCACTAACACACCCACACCCACTGACACACCCACACCCACTGACACACCCACACCCACTAACACACCCACACCCACTAACACACCCACAGACACACCCACACCCACTGACACACCCACACCCACTGACACACCCACACACACACACACACCCACACACACTGACACACCCACACCCACTAACACACCCACACACACACACACCCACACCCACTGACACACACACACTGACACACCCACACCCACTAACACACCCACACCCACTAACACACCCACACCTACTGACACACACACACCCACTGACACACCCACACCCGCTAGCACACACACACACCCACTGACCCACCCACACCCACTGAAACACCCACACCCACTGACACACCCACACCTACTGACACACCCACAGCCACTGACCCACCCACACCCACTGACACACCCACACCTACTGACACACCCACACCTACTGACACACCCACACCCACTGACACACCCACACCCACTGACACACACACACTGACACACCCACACCCACTAACACACCCACACCCACTAACACACCCACACCTACTGACACACCCACACCCACTGACACACACACACCCACTAACACACCCACACCCACTAACACACCTACACCCAGTAACACACCCACTAACACACCCACTAACACACCCACTGACACACCCACATCCACTAACACACACACACCTACTGACACACACACACCCAGACACACACACACCCACTCACACACCAACACCCACTCACACACCCACACCCACTAACACACCCACACCCACTGACACACCCACACCCACTGACACACCCACACCCAACTGACACACCCACACCCACTAACACACCCACACCCACTAACACACCCACAGACACACCCACACCCACTGACACACCCACACCCACTAACACACCCACTGACACACCCACACCCACTAACGCATCCACTGACACACCCACATCCACTAACACACCCACACCTACTGACACACCCACTTACACACCCACACCCACTAACACACCCACACCTACTAACACACCCACACCAACTGACACACCCACACCCACTAACACACCCACACCCACTAACACACCCACGGACACACCCACACCCACTAACAACACCCACTAACGCACCCACTGACACACCCACATCCACTAACACACCCACACCTACTGACACACACACCCACTGACACACCCACACACACTAACACACCCACACCCACTGACCCACCCACACCCACTGACACACCAACACACACACACCCACTGACACACCCACAGCCACTAACACACCCACACCCACTAACACACACACCCACTAACACACCCACACCCACTAACACACCCACACCTACTGACACACCCACTTACACACCCACACCCACTAACACACCCACACCTACTGACACACCCACACCCACTGACACACCCACACCCACTAACACACCCACACCCACTAACACACCCACACCCACTAACACACCCACTGACACACCCACACCCACTAAAACACCCACTAACGCACCCACTGACACCCACATCCACTAACACACCCACACCTACTGACACACCCACTTACACACCCACACCCACTAACACACCCACACCTACTGACACACCCACACCCACTGACACACCCACACCCACTAACACACCCACTAACACACCCACTGACACACCCACACCCACTAACACACCCACTAACGCACCCACTGACACACCCACATCCACTAACACACCCACACCTACTGACACACACACACCCACTGACACACCCACACCCGCTAACACACACACACACCCACTGACCCACCCACACCCACTGACACACCCACACCCACTGACACACCCACACCTACTGACACACCCACACCCACTGACCCACCCACACCCACTGACACACCCACACCCACTGACACACCCACACCTACTGACACACCCACACCCACTGACACACCCACACCCACTGACACACACACACTGACACACCCACACCCACTAACACACCCACACCCACTAACACACCCACACCTACTGACACACCCACACCCACTGACACACACACACCCACTAACACACCCACACCCACTAACACACCTACACCCAGTAACACACCCACTAACACACCCACTGACACACCCACATCCACTAACACACACACACCTACTGACACACACACACCCAGGCACACACACACCCACTCACACACCAACACCCACTCACACACCCACACCCACTAACACACCCACACCCACTAACACACCCACACTCACTGACACACCCACACCCACTGACACACCCACACCCACTAACACACCCACACCCACTAACACACCCACACCTACTAACACACCCACAGACACACCCACACCCACTGACACACCCACACCCACTGACACACCCACACACACACCCACACACACTGACACACCCACACCCACTAACACACCCACACACACACACTCCCACACACACACCCACACACACCTACTGACACACCCACACCCACTGACACACCCACACCCACTAACACACCCACACCCACTAACACACCCACCGACACACCCACACACACTAACACACCCACTAACGCACCCACTGACACACCCACATCCACTAACACACCCACACCTACTGACACACCCACTTACACACCCACACCCACTAACACACCCACACCTACTGACACACCCACACCCACTGACACACCCACACCCACTAACACACCCACACCCACTAACACACCCACTGACACACCCAGACCCACTAACACACCCACTAACGCACCCACTGACACACCCACATCCACTAACACACCCACACCCACTGACCCACCCACACCCACTGACACACCAACACACACACACCCACTGACACACCCACAGCCACTAACACACCCACACCCACTGACACACACTCACTGACGCACCCACACCCTCTAACACGACCACACCCGCTGACACACCCACTAACACACCCACACCCACTAACACACACACCCACTAACACACCCACACCCACTAACACACCCACACCCACTAACACACCCACACCTACTGACACACCCACTTACACACCCACACCCACTAACACACCCACACCTACTGACACACCCACACCCACTGACACACCCACACCCACTAACACACCCACACCCACTAACACACCCACTGACACACCCACACCCACTAACACACCCACTAACGCACCCACTGACACACCCACATCCTTTAGTCCACTGGAAGTAGATCACCAAACTTCAGAGATTTCCTGCTTCTATCGCCATAATCTCCAAGCACTATGTCATTAATCCTAACATCGATTTCTTTCAATTCCTACCATCCATACATTTAGAAAGCTAATTGTGCCCTCCATTGTGGAGATAGAACTGAACGGTATTTAATTATTCTGCAATTTATTTGTTCCCAACCAGGGTTTCTAACCAAGAGACTTATTTTTGTTTTCAATTACATTTCATCAGAACTGGAAGAAGCTATAAAACAAGCTTATTTTTCTCACTTTTTCCCATTTCTCATGAAAAGTTGTTGACCTGAGATGTGAACTGTTCCTCTCACCACAAATGAAAGTGAGTAGCTCCAACATTTTCTGCTTCTCTACAGCCATCAGGCTATTACACAATACAACCTCCAAATAAGATCTGAACTACATAGACTTCAGAGCAGCGGTGTTGTTTTTTTGCTCTATTATTGTTTGTTGGCTAATTTTATTTGTGTACATATGCATATATATATATACACCCAGACACACACACACCCACTCACACACCAACACCCACTCACACACCCACACCCACTAACACACCCACACCCACTAACACACCCACTGACACACCCACACCCACTGACACACCCACACCCACTAACACACCCACACCCACTAACACACCCACACCCACTAACACACCCACAGACACACCCACACCCACTGACACACCCACACCCACTGACACACCCACACACCCACACCCACTAACACACCCACACACACACACTCCCACACACACACCCACACACACACACACACACTAACACACCCACACCCACTGACACACCAACACACACACACCCACTGACACACCCACAGCCACTAACACACCCACAACCACTGACACACACCCACTGATGCACCCACACCCTCTAACACAACCACACCCGCTGACACACCCACTAACACACCCACACCCACTAACACACACATCCACTAACACACCCACACCCACTAACACACCCACACCCACTAACACACCCACACCCACTAACACACCCACACCTACTGACACACCCACTTACACACCCACACCCACTAACACACCCACACCTACTGACACACCCACACCCACTGACACACCCACACCCACTAACACACCCACTGACACACCCACACACACTAACACACCCACTAACGCACCCACTGACACACCCACATCCACTAACACACCCACACCTACTGACACACCCACTAACACACCCACACCTACTAACACACCCACTTACACACCCACACCCACTAACACACCCACTGACACACCCACACACACTAACACACCCACTAACGCACCCACTGACACACCCACATCCACTAACACACCCACACCTACTGACACACCCACTAACACACCCACACCTACTAACACACCCACTGACACACCCACATCCACTAACACACCCACACCTACTGACACACCCACTTACACACCCACACCTACGGACACACCCACACCCACTGACACACCCACACCCACTGACACACACACACACTAACACACCCACACCCACTAACACACCTACACCCACTAACACACCCACTAACACACCCACTGACACACCCACATCCACTAACACACACACCTACTGACACACATACACCCAGACACACACACCCACTCACACACCAACACCCACTCACACACCCACACCCACTAACACACCCACACCCACTAACACACCCACACCCACTGACACACCCACACCCACTGATACACCCACACCCACTAACACACCCACACCCACTAACACACCCACACCCACTAACACACCCACAGACACACCCACACCCACTGACACACCCACACCCACTGACACACCCACACACACACACACACCCACACCCACTGACACACCCACACCCACTAACACACCCACACACACACACACACACACCCACTAACACACACACACACCCACACACACACACACACACTAACACACCCACACCCACTGACACACCAACACACACACACCCACTGACACACCCACAGCCACTAACACAGCCACACCCACTGACACACACCCACTGACGCACCCACACCCTCTAACACAACCACACCCGCTGACACACCCACTAACACACCCACACCCACTAACACACACATCCACTAACACACCCACACCCACTAACACACCCACACCCACTAACACACCCACACCCACTAACACACCCACACCTACTGACACACCCACTTACACACCCACACCCACTAACACACCCGCACCTACTGACACACCCACACCCACTGACACACCCACACCCACTAACACACCCACACCCACTAACACACCCACTGACACACCCACACACACTAACACACCCACTAACGCATCCACTGACACACCCACATCCACTAACACACCCACACCTACTGACACACCCACTTACACACCCACACCCACTAACACACCCACACCTACTAACACACCCACACCAACTGACACACCCACACCCACTAACACACCCACACCCACTAACACACCCACTGACACACCCGCACCCACTAACAACACCCACTAACGCACCCACTGACACACCCACATCCACTAACACACCCACACCTACTGACACACACACACCCACTGACACACCCACACACACTAACACACCCACACCCACTGACCCACCCACACCCACTGACACACCAACACACACACACCCACTGACACACCCACAGCCACTAACACACCCACACCCACTAACACACACACCCACTAACACACCCACACCCACTAACACACCCACACCTACTGACACACCCACTTACACACCCACACCCACTAACACACCCACACCTACTGACACACCCACACCCACTGACACACCCACACCCACTAACACACCCACACCCACTAACACACCCACACCCACTAACACACCCACTGACACACCCACACCCACTAACACACCCACTAACGCACCCACTGACACACCCACATCCACTAACACACCCACACCTACTGACACACCCACTTACACACCCACACCCACTAACACACCCACACCTACTGACACACCCACACCCACTGACACACCCACACCCACTAACACACCCACTAACACACCCACTGACACACCCACACCCACTAACACACCCACTAACGCACCCACTGACACACCCACATCCACTAACACACCCACACCTACTGACACACACACACCCACTGACACACCCACACCCGCTAACACACACACACACCCACTGACCCACCCACACCCACTGACACACCCACACCCACTGACACACCCACACCTACTGACACACCCACACCCACTGACCCACCCACACCCACTGACACACCCACACCCACTGACACACCCACACCTACTGACACACCCACACCCACTGACACACCCACACCCACTGACACACACACACTGACACACCCACACCCACTAACACACCCACACCCACTAACACACCCACACCTACTGACACACCCACACCCACTGACACACACACACCCACTAACACACCCACACCCACTAACACACCTACACCCAGTAACACACCCACTAACACACCCACTGACACACCCACATCCACTAACACACACACACCTAATGACACACACACACCCAGACACACACACACCCACTCACACACCAACACCCACTCACACACCCACACCCACTAACACACCCACACCCACTAACACACCCACACCCACTGACACACCCACACCCACTGACACACCCACACCCACTAACACACCCACACCCACTAACACACCCACACCCACTAACACACCCACAGACACACCCACACCCACTGACACACCCACACCCACTGACACCCCCACACACACACCCACACACACTGACACACCCACACCCACTAACACACCCACACACACACACTCCCACACACACACCCACACACACCCACACACACACACACACACTAACACACCCACACCCACTGACACACCAACACACACACACCCACTGACACACCCACAGCCACTAACACACCCACAACCACTGACACACACCCACTGACGCACCCACACCCTCTAACACAACCACACCCGCTGACACACCCACTAACACACCCACACCCACTAACACACACATCCACTAACACACCCACACCCACTAACACACCCACACCCACTAACACACCCACACCCACTAACACACCCACACCTACTGACACACCCACTTACACACCCACACCCACTAACACACACACACCTACTGACACACCCACACCCACTGACACACCCACACCCACTAACACACCCACTAACACACCCACTGACACACCCACACACACTAACACACCCACTAACGCACCCACTGACACACCCACATCCACTAACACACCCACACCTACTGACACACCCACTTACACACCCACACCCACTAACACACCCACACCTACTAACACACCCACACCCACTGACACACCCACACCCACTAACACACCCACACCCACTAACACACCCACTGACACACCCACACCCACTAACAACACCCACTAACGCACCCACTGACACACCCACATCCACTAACACACCCACACCCACTGACACACCCACACACACTAACACATCCACACCCACTGACCCACCCACACCCACTGACACACCAACACACACACCCACTGACACACCCACAGCCACTAACACACCCACACCCACTGATACACACTCACTGACGCACCCACACCCTCTAACACGACCACACCCGCTGACACACCCACTAACACACCCACACCCACTAACACACACACCCACTAACACACCCACACCCACTAACACACCCACACCCACTAACACACCCACACCTACTAACACACCCACTTACACACCCACACCCACTAACACACCCAGTAACACACCCACTGACACACCCACATCCACTAACACACCCACACCTACTGACACACCCACTTACACACCCACACCTACGGACACACCCACACCCACTGACACACCCACACCCACTGACACACACACACCCACTAACACACCCACACCCACTAACACACCTACACCCACTAACACACCCACTAACACACCCACTGACACACCCACATCCACTAACACACACACACCTACTGACACACACACACCCAGACACACACACACCAACACCCACTCACAGACCCACACCCACTAACACACCCACACCCACTAACACACCCACACCCACTGACACACCCACACCCACTGACACACCCACACCCACTAACACACCCACACCCACTAACACACCCACAGACACACCCACACCCACTGACACACCCACACCCACTGACACACCCACACACACACACACACCCACACCCACTGACACACCCACACCCACTAACACACCCACACACACACACACCCACACCCACTGACACACACACACTGACACCCCCACACCCACTAACACACCCACACCCACTAACACACCCACACCTACTGACACACACACACCCACTGACACACCCACACCCGCTAGCACACACACACACCCACTGACCCACCCACACCCACTGACACACCCACACCCACTGACACACCCACACCTACTGACACACCCACAGCCACTGACCCACCCACACCCACTGACACACCCACACCTACTGACACACCCACACCTACTGACACACCCACACCCACTGACACACCCACACCCACTGACACACACACACTGACATACCCACACCCACTAACACACCCACACCCACTAACACACCCACACCTACTGACACACCCACACCCACTGACACACACACACCCACTAACACACCCACACCCACTAACACACCTACACCCAGTAACACACCCACTAACACACCCACTAACACACCCACTGACACACCCACATCCACTAACACACACACACCTACTGACACACACACACCCAGACACACACACACCCACTCACACACCAACACCCACTCACACACCCACACCCACTAACACACCCACACCCACTGACACACCCACACCCACTGACACACCCACACCCAACTGACACACCCACACCCACTAACACACCCACACCCACTAACACACCCACAGACACACCCACACCCACTGACACACCCACACCCACTAACACACCCACTGACACACCCACACCCACTAACGCATCCACTGACACACCCACATCCACTAACACACCCACACCTACTGACACACCCACTTACACACCCACACCCACTAACACACCCACACCTACTAACACACCCACACCAACTGACACACCCACACCCACTAACACACCCACACCCACTAACACACCCACTGACACACCCACACCCACTAACAACACCCACTAACGCACCCACTGACACACCCACATCCACTAACACACCCACACCTACTGACACACACACCCACTGACACACCCACACACACTAACACACCCACACCCACTGACCCACCCACACCCACTGACACACCAACACACACACACCCACTGACACACCCACAGCCACTAACACACCCACACCCACTAACACACACACCCACTAACACACCCACACCCACTAACACACCCACACCTACTGACACACCCACTTACACACCCACACCCACTAACACACCCACACCTACTGACACACCCACACCCACTGACACACCCACACCCACTAACACACCCACACCCACTAACACACCCACACCCACTAACACACCCACTGACACACCCACACCCACTAAAACACCCACTAACGCACCCACTGACACACCCACATCCACTAACACACCCACACCTACTGACACACCCACTTACACACCCACACCCACTAACACACCCACACCTACTGACACACCCACACCCACTGACACACCCACACCCACTAACACACCCACTAACACACCCACTGACACACCCACACCCACTAACACACCCACTAACGCACCCACTGACACACCCACATCCACTAACACACCCACACCTACTGACACACACACACCCACTGACACACCCACACCCACTAACACACCCACACCCACTAACACACCCACACCCACTAACACACCCACTGACACACCCACACCCACTAACACACCCACTAACGCACCCACTGACACACCCACATCCACTAACACACCCACACCTACTGACACACCCACTTACACACCCACACCCACTAACACACCCACACCTACTGACACACCCACACCCACTGACACACCCACACCCACTAACACACCCACTAACACACCCACTGACACACCCACACCCACTAACACACCCACTAACGCACCCACTGACACACCCACATCCACTAACACACCCACACCTACTGACACACACACACCCACTGACACACCCACACCCGCTAACACACACACACACCCACTGACCCACCCACACCCACTGACACACCCACACCCACTGACACACCCACACCTACTGACACACCCACACCCACTGACCCACCCACACCCACTGACACACCCACACCCACTGACACACCCACACCTACTGACACACCCACACCCACTGACACACCCACACCCACTGACACACACACACTGACACACCCACACCCACTAACACACCCACACCCACTAACACACCCACACCTACTGACACACCCACACCCACTGACACACACACACCCACTAACACACCCACACCCACTACACACCTACACCCAGTAACACACCCACTAACACACCCACTGACACACCCACATCCACTAACACACACACACCTAATGACACACACACACCCAGACACACACACACCCACTCACACACCAACACCCACTCACACACCCACACCCACTAACACACCCACACCCACTAACACACCCACACCCACTGACACACCCACACCCACTGACACACCCACACCCACTAACACACCCACACCCACTAACACACCCACACCCACTAACACACCCACAGACACACCCACACCCACTGACACACCCACACCCACGACACACCCACACACACACCCACACACACTGACACACCCACACCCACTAACACACCCACACACACACACTCCCACACACACACCCACACACACCCACACACACACACACACACTAACACACCCACACCCACTGACACACCACACACACACACCCACTGACACACCCACAGCCACTAACACACCCACAACCACTGACACACACCCACTGACGCACCCCACACCCTCTAACACAACCACACCCGCTGACACACCCACTAACACACCCACACCCACTAACACACACATCCACTAACACACCCACACCCACTAACACACCCACACCCACTAACACACCCACACCCACTAACACACCCACACCTACTGACCACACCCACTTACACACCCACACCCACTAACACACACACACCTACTGACACACCCACACCCACTGACACACCCACACCCACTAACACACCCACTAACACACCCACTGACACACCCACACACACTAACACACCCACTAACGCACCCACTAACACACCCACACCCACTAACACACCCACACCTACTGACACACCCACTTACACACCCACACCCACTAACACACCCACACCTACTGACACACCCACACCCACTGACACACCCACACCCACTAACACACCCACACCCACTAACACACCCACTGACACACCCACACCCACTAACAACACCCACTAACGCACCCACTGACACACCCACATCCACTAACACACCCACACCCACTGACACACCCACACACACTAACACATCCACACCCACTGACCCACCCACACCCACTGACACACCAACACACACACCCACTGACACACCCACAGCCACTAACACACCCACACCCACTGACACACACTCACTGACGCACCCACACCCTCTAACACGACCACACCCGCTGACACACCCACTAACACACCCACACCCACTAACACACACACCCACTAACACACCCACACCCACTAACACACCCACACCCACTAACACACCCACACCTACTAACACACCCACTTACACACCCACACCCACTAACACACCCAGTAACACACCCACTGACACACCCACATCCACTAACACACCCACACCTACTGACACACCCACTTACACACCCACACCTACGGACACACCCACACCCACTGACACACCCACACCCACTGACACACACACCCACTAACACACCCACACCCACTAACACACCTACACCCACTAACACACCCACTAACACACCCACTGACACACCCACATCCACTAACACACACACACCTACTGACACACACACACCCAGACACACACACACCAACACCCACTCACACACCCACACCCACTAACACACCCACACCCACTAACACACCCACACCCACACCCACTGACACACCCACACCCACTAACACACCCACACCCACTAACACACCCACAGACACACCCACACCCACTGACACACCCACACCCACTGACACACCCACACACACACACACACCCACACCCACTGACACACCCACACCCACTAACACACCCACACACACACACACCCACACCCACTGACACACACACACTGACACACCCACACCCACTAACACACCCACACCCACTAACACACCCACACCTACTGACACACACACACCCACTGACACACCCACACCCGCTAGCACACACACACACCCACTGACCCACCCACACCCACTGACACACCCACACCCACTGACACACCCACACCTACTGACACACCCACAGCCACTGACCCACCCACACCCACTGACACACCCACACCTACTGACACACCCACACCTACTGACACACCCACACCCACTGACACACCCACACCCACTGACACACACACACTGACACACCCACACCCACTAACACACCCACACCCACTAACACACCCACACCTACTGACACACCCACACCCACTGACACACACACACCCACTAACACACCCACACCCACTAACACACCTACACCCAGTAACACACCCACTAACACACCCACTAACACACCCACTGACACACCCACATCCACTAACACACACACACACACCTACTGACACACACACACACCCAGACACACACACACCCACTCACACACCAACACCCACTCACACACCCACACCCACTAACACACCCACACCCACTGACACACCCACACCCACTGACACACCCACACCCAACTGACACACCCACACCCACTAACACACCCACACCCACTAACACACCCACAGACACACCCACACCCACTGACACACCCACACCCACTAACACACCCACTGACACACCCACACCCACTAACGCATCCACTGACACACCCACATCCACTAACACACCCACACCTACTGACACACCCACTTACACACCCACACCCACTAACACACCCACACCTACTAACACACCCACACCAACTGACACACCCACACCCACTAACACACCCACACCCACTAACACACCCACTGACACACCCACACCCACTAACAACACCCACTAACGCACCCACTGACACACCCACATCCACTAACACACCCACACCTACTGACACACACACCCACTGACACACCCACACACACTAACACACCCACACCCACTGACCCACCCACACCCACTGACACACCAACACACACACACCCACTGACACACCCACAGCCACTAACACACCCACACCCACTAACACACACACCCACTAACACACCCACACCCACTAACACACCCACACCTACTGACACACCCACTTACACACCCACACCCACTAACACACCCACACCTACTGACACACCCACACCCACTGACACACCCACACCCACTAACACACCCACACCCACTAACACACCCACACCCACTAACACACCCACTGACACACCCACACCCACTAAAACACCCACTAACGCACCCACTGACACACCCACATCCACTAACACACCCACACCTACTGACACACCCACTTACACACCCACACCCACTAACACACCCACACCTACTGACACACCCACACCCACTGACACACCCACACCCACTAACACACCCACTAACACACCCACTGACACACCCACACCCACTAACACACCCACTAACGCACCCACTGACACACCCACATCCACTAACACACCCACACCTACTGACACACACACACCCACTGACACACCCACACCCGCTAACACACACACACACCCACTGACCCACCCACACCCACTGACACACCCACACCCACTGACACACCCACACCTACTGACACACCCACACCCACTGACCCACCCACACCCACTGACACACCCACACCCACTGACACACCCACACCTACTGACACACCCACACCCACTGACACACCCACACCCACTGACACACACACACTGACACACCCACACCCACTAACACACCCACACCCACTAACACACCCACACCTACTGACACACCCACACCCACTGACACACACACACCCACTAACACACCCACACCCACTAACACACCTACACCCAGTAACACACCCACTAACACACCCACTGACACACCCACATCCACTAACACACACACACACCTACTGACACACACACACCCAGACACACACACACCCACTCACACACCAACACCCACTCACACACCCACACCCACTAACACACCCACACCCACTAACACACCCACACCCACTGACACACCCACACCCACTGACACACCCACACCCACTAACACACCCACACCCACTAACACACCCACACCTACTAACACACCCACAGACACACCCACACCCACTGACACACCCACACCCACTGACACACCCACACACACACCCACACACACTGACACACCCACACCCACTAACACACCCACACACACACACTCCCACACACACACCCACACACACCCACACACACACACACACACTAACACACCCACACCCACTGACACACCAACACACACACACACCCACTGACACACCCACAGCCACTAACACACCCACACCCACTAACACACCTACACCCACTAACACACCCACTAACACACCCACTGACACACCCACATCCACTAACACACACACACCTACTGACACACACACACCCAGACACACACACACCAACACCCACTCACACACCCACACCCACTAACACACCCACACCCACTAACACACCCACACCCACTGACACACCCACACCCACTGACACACCCACACCCACTAACACACCCACACCCACTAACACACCCACAGACACACCCACACCCACTGACACACCCACACCCACTGACACACCCACACACACACACACACCCACACCCACTGACACACCCACACCCACTAACACACCCACACACACACACACCCACACCCACTGACACACACACACTGACACACCCACACCCACTAACACACCCACACCCACTAACACACCCACACCTACTGACACACACACACCCACTGACACACCCACACCCGCTAACACACACACACACCCACTGACCCACCCACACCCACTGACACACCCACACCCACTGACACACCCACACCTACTGACACACCCACAGCCACTGACCCACCCACACCCACTGACACACCCACACCTACTGACACACCCACACCTACTGACACACCCACACCCACTGACACACCCACACCCACTGACACACACACACTGACACACCCACACCCACTAACACACCCACACCCACTAACACACCCACACCTACTGACACACCCACACCCACTGACACACACACACCCACTAACACACCCACACCCACTAACACACCTACACCCAGTAACACACCCACTAACACACCCACTAACACACCCACTGACACACCCACATCCACTAACACACACACACCTACTGACACACACACACCCAGACACACACACACCCACTCACACACCAACACCCACTCACACACCCACACCCACTAACACACCCACACCCACTAACACACCCACACCCACTGACACACCCACACCCACTGACACACCCACACCCACTGACACACCCACACCCACTAACACACCCACACCCACTAACACACCCACAGACACACCCACACCCACTGACACACCCACACCCACTAACACACCCACTGACACACCCACACACACTAACACACCCACTAACGCACCCACTGACACACCCACATCCACTAACACACCCACACCTACTGACACACCCACTTACACACCCACACCCACTAACACACCCACACCTACTAACACACCCACACCCACTGACACACCCACACCCACTAACACACCCACACCCACTAACACACCCACTGACACACCCACACCCACTAACAACACCCACTAACGCACCCACTGACACACCCACATCCACTAACACACCCACACCTACTGACACACACACACCCACTGACACACCCACACACACTAACACATCCACACCCACTGACCCACCCACACCCACTGACACACCAACACACATACCCACTGACACACCCACAGCCACTAACACACCCACACCCACTGACACACACTCACTGACGCACCCACACCCTCTAACACGACCACACCCGCTGACACACCCACTAACACACCCACACCCACTAACACACACACCCACTAACACACCCACACCCACTAACACACGCACACCCACTAACACACCCACTAACACACCCACACCTACTAACACACCCACTTACACACCCACACCCACTAACACACCCACTAACACACCCACTGACACACCCACATCCACTAACACACCCACACCTACTGACACACCCACTTACACACCCACACCTACGGACACACCCACACCCACTGACACACCCACATCCACTGACACACACACACACCCACTAACACACCCACACCCACTAACACACCTACACCCACTAACACACCCACTAACACACCCACTGACACACCCACATCCACTAACACACACACACCTACTGACACACACACACCCAGACACACACACACCAACACCCACTCACACACCCACACCCACTAACACACCCACACCCACTAACACACCCACACCCACTGACACACCACACCCACTGACACACCCACACCCACTAACACACCCACACCCACTAACACACCCACAGACACACCACACCCACTGACACACCCACACCCACTGACACACCCACACACACACACACACCCACACCCACTGACACACCCACACCCACTAACACACCCACACACACACACACCCACACCCACTGACACACACACACTGACACACCACACCCACTAACACACCCACACCCACTAACACACCCACACCTACTGACACACACACACCCACTGACACACCCACACCCGCTAACACACAACACACCCACTGACCCACCCACACCCACTGACACACCCACACCCACTGACACACCCACACCTACTGACACACCACAGCCACTGACCCACCCACACCCACTGACACACCCACACCCACTGACACACCCACACCTACTAACACACCCACACCCACTGACACACCCACACCCACTGACACACACACACTGACACACCCACACCCACTTACACACCCACACCCACTAACACACCCACACCTACTGACACACCCACACCCACTGACACACACACCCCACTAACACACCCACACCCACTAACACACCTACACCAGTAACACACCCACTAACACACCCACTAACACACCCACTGACACACCCACATCCACTAACACACACACACCTACTGACACACACACACCCAGACACACACACACCCACTCACACACCAACACCCACTCACACACCCACACCCACTAACACACCCACACCCACTAACACACCCACACCCACTGACACACCCACACCCACTGACACACCCACACCCACTAACACACCCACACCCACTAACACACCACACACACACACACCCACTAACACACACTAACACACCCACACCCACTGACACACCAACACACACACACCCACTGACACACCCACAGCCACTAACACACCCACACCCACTGACACACACCCACTGACGCACCCACACCCTCTAACACGACCACACCCGCTGACACACCCACTAACACACCACACCCACTAACACACACACCCACTAACCACCCACACCCACTAACACACCCACACCCACTAACACACCCACACCTACTAACACACCCACTTACACACCCACACCCACTAACACACCCACCAACGCACCCACTGACACACCCACATCCACTAACACACCCACACCTACTGACACACCCACTTACACACCCACACCTACGGACACACCCACACCCACTGACACACCCACACCCACTGACACACACACACCCACTAACACACCCACACCCACTAACACACCTACACCCACTAACACACCCACTAACACACCCACTGACACACCCACATCCACTAACACACACACACCTACTGAGACACACACACCCAGACACACACACACCCACTTACACACCAACACCCACTCACACACCCACACCCACTAACACGCCCACACCCACTAACACACCCACACCCACTGACACACCCACACCCACTGACACACCCACACCCACTAACACACCCACACCCACTAACACACCCACAGACACACCCACACCCACTGACACACCCACACCCACTGACACACCCACACATACACACACACCCACACCCACTGACACACCCACACCCACTAACACACCCACACACATACACACCCACACCCACTAACACACCCACACACACCCACACACACACACACCCACTGACCCACCACACCACTGACACACCAACACACACACACCCACTGACACACCCACAGCCACTAACACACCCACACCCACTGACACACACTCACTGACGCACCCACACCCTCTAACACGACCACACCCGCTGACACACCCACTAACACACACACCCACTAACACACCACACCCACACCCACTAACACACCCACACCCACTAACACACCCACACCTACTAACACACCCACTTACACACCCACACCCACCAACGCACCCACTGACACACCCACATCCACTAACACACCCACACCTACTGACACACCCACTTACACACCCACACCTACGGACACACCCACACCCACTGACACACCCACACCCACACCCACTGACACACACACACCCACTAACACACCCACACCCACTAACACACCTACACCCACTAACACACACACTAACACACCCACTGACACACCCACATCCACTAACACACACACACCTACTGACACACATACACCCAGACACACACACACCCACCAACACCCACTCACACACCCACACCCACTAACACACCCACTAACACACCCACACCCACTGACACACCCACACCCACTGACACACCCACACCCACTAACACACCCACACCCACTAACACACCCACACCCACTAACACACCCACAGACACACCCACACCCACTGACACACCCACACCCACTGACACACCCACACACACACACACACCCACACCCACTGACACACCCACACCCACTAACACACCCACACACACACACACCCACACCCACTAACACACCCACACACACCCACACACACACACCCACTAACACACCCACTGACACACCCACACCCACTAACACACCCACTAACGCACCCACTGACACACCCACATCCACTAACACACCCACACCTACTGACACACCCACTTACACACCCACACCCACTAACACACCCACACCTACTGACACACCCACACCCACTGACACACCCACACCCACTAACACACCCACTAACACACCCACTGACACACCCACACCCACTAACACACCCACTAACGCACCCACTGACACACCCACATCCACTAACACACCCACACCTACTGACACACACACACCCACTGACACACCCACACCCGCTAACACACACACACACCCACTGACCCACCCACACCCACTGACACACCCACACCCACTGACACACCCACACCTACTGACACACCCACACCCACTGACCCACCCACACCCACTGACACACCCACACCCACTGACACACCCACACCTACTGACACACCCACACCCACTGACACACCCACACCCACTGACACACACACACTGACACACCCACACCCACTAACACACCCACACCCACTAACACACCCACACCTACTGACACACCCACACCCACTGACACACACACACCCACTAACACACCCACACCCACTAACACACCTACACCCAGTAACACACCCACTAACACACCCACTGACACACCCACATCCACTAACACACACACACCTACTGACACACACACACCCAGACACACACACACCCACTCACACACCCACACCCACTCACACACCCACACCCACTAACACACCCACACCCACTAACACACCCACACCCACAGACACACCCACACCCACTGACACACCCACACCCACTAACACACCCACACCCACTAACACACCCACACCCACTAACACACCCACAGACACACCCACACCCACTGACACACCCACACCCACTGACACACCCACACACACACCCACACACACTGACACACCCACACCCACTAACACACCCACACACACACACTCCCACACACACACCCACACACACCCACACACACACACACACACTAACACACCCACACCCACTGACACACCAACACACACACACACCCACTGACACACCCACAGCCACTAACACACCCACACCCACTAACACACCTACACCCACTAACACACCCACTAACACACCCACTGACACACCCACATCCACTAACACACACACACCTACTGACACACACACACCCAGACACACACACACCAACACCCACTCACACACCCACACCCACTAACACACCCACACCCACTAACACACCCACACCCACTGACACACCCACACCCACTGACACACCCACACCCACTAACACACCCACACACACACACAGCCACACCCACTGACACACACACACTGACACACCCACACCCACTAACACACCCACACCCACTAACACACCCACACCTACTGACACACACACACCCACTGACACACCCACACCCGCTAACACACACACACACCCACTGACCCACCCACACCCACTGACACACCCACAGCCACTGACACACCCACACCTACTGACACACCCACAGCCACTGACCCACCCACACCCACTGACACACCCACACCTACTGACACACCCACACCTACTGACACACCCACACCCACTGACACACCCACACCCACTGACACACACACACTGACACACCCACACCCACTAACACACCCACACCCACTAACACACCCACACCTACTGACACACCCACACCCACTGACACACACACACCCACTAACACACCCACACCCACTAACACACCTACACCCAGTAACACACCCACTAACACACCCACTAACACACCCACTGACACACCCACATCCACTAACACACACACACCTACTGACACACACACACCCAGACACACACACACCCACTCACACACCAACACCCACTCACACACCCACACCCACTAACACACCCACACCCACTAACACACCCACACCCACTGACACACCCACACCCACTGACACACCCACACCCACTGACACACCCACACCCACTAACACACCCACACCCACTAACACACCCACAGACACACCCACACCCACTGACACACCCACACCCACTAACACACCCACTGACACACCCACACACACTAACACACCCACTAACGCACCCACTGACACACCCACATCCACTAACACACCCACACCTACTGACACACCCACTTACACACCCACACCCACTAACACACCCACACCTACTAACACACCCACACCCACTGACACACCCACACCCACTAACACACCCACACCCACTAACACACCCACTGACACACCCACACCCACTAACAACACCCACTAACGCACCCACTGACACACCCACATCCACTAACACACCCACACCTACTGACACACACACACCCACTGACACACCCACACACACTAACACATCCACACCCACTGACCCACCCACACCCACTGACACACCAACACACATACCCACTGACACACCCACAGCCACTAACACACCCACACCCACTGACACACACTCACTGACGCACCCACACCCTCTAACACGACCACACCCGCTGACACACCCACTAACACACCCACACCCACTAACACACCAACACACACACACACCCACTGACACACCCACAGCCACTAACACACCCACACCCACTAACATACCTACACCCACTAACACACCCACTAACACACCCACTGACACACCCACATCCACTAACACACACACACCTACTGACACACACACACCCAGACACACACACACCAACACCCACTCACACACCCACACCCACACCCACTAACACACCCACACCCACTAACACACCCACACCCACTGACACACCCACACCCACTGACACACCCACACCCACTAACACACCCACACCCACTAACACACCCACAGACACACCCACACCCACTGACACACCCACACCCACTGACACACCCACACACACACACACACCCACACCCACTGACACACCCACACCCACTAACACACCCACACACACACACACCCACACCCACTGACACACACACACTGACACACCCACACCCACTAACACACCCACACCCACTAACACACCCACACCTACTGACACACACACACCCACTGATACACCCACACCCGCTAACACACACACACACCCACTGACCCACCCACACCCACTGACACACCCACACCCACTAACACACCCACACCCACTAACACACCCACTGACACACCCACACACACTAACACACCCACTAACGCATCCACTGACACACCCACATCCACTAACACACCCACACCTACTGACACAGCCACTTACACACCCACACCCACTAACACACCCACACCTACTAACACACCCACACCCACTGACACACACACACCCACTAACACACCCACACCCACTAACACACCCACTGACACACCCACCCCCACTAACAACACCCACTAACGCACCCACTGACACACCCACATCCACTAACACACCCACACCTACTGACACACACACACCCACTGACACACCCACACACACTAACACACCCACACCCACTGACCCACCCACACCCACTGACACACCAACACACACACACCCACTGACACACCCACAGCCACTAACACACCCACACCCACTAACACACACACCCACTAACACACCCACACCCACTAACACACCCACACCTACTGACACACCCACTTACACACCCACACCCACTAACACCCACACCAACTGACACACCCACACCCACTGACACACCCACACCCACTAACACACCCACACCCACTAACACACCCACACCCACTAACACACCCACTGACACACCCACACCCACTAACACACCCACTAACGCACCCACTGACACACCCACATCCACTAACACACCCACACCTACTGACACACCCACTTACACACCCACACCCACTAACACACCCACACCTACTGACACACCCACACCCACACCCACTGACACACCCACACCCACTAACACACCCACTAACACACCCACTGACACACCCACACCCACTAACACACCCACTAACGCACCCACTGACACACCCACATCCACTAACACACCCACACCTACTGACACACACACACCCACTGACACACCCACACCCGCTAACACACACACACACCCACTGACCCACCCACACCCACTGACACACCCACACCCACTGACACACCCACACCTACTGACACACCCACACCCACTGACCCACCCACACCCACTGACACACCCACACCCACTGACACACCCACACCTACTGACACACCCACACCCACTGACACACCCACACCCACTGACACACACACACTGACACACCCACACCCACTAACACACCCACACCCACTAACACACCCACACCTACTGACACACCCACACCCACTGACACACACACACCCACTAACACACCCTCACCCACTAACACACCTACACCCAGTAACACACCCACTAACACACCCACTAACACACCCACTGACACACCCACATCCACTAACACACACACACCTACTGACACACACACACCCACTCACACACCAACACCCACTCACACACCCACACCCACTAACACGCCCACACCCACTAACACACCCACACCCACTGACACACCCACACCCACTGACACACCCACACCCACTAACACACCCACACCCACTAACACACCCACACCCACTAACACACCCACAACCACTGACACACACCCACTGACGCACCCACACCCTCTAACACAACCACACCCGCTGACACATCCACTAACACACCCACACCCACTAACACACACATCCACTTACACACCCACACCCACTAACACACCCACACCCACTAACACACCCACACCCACTAACACACACACACCTACTGACACACCCACTTACACACCCACACCCACTAACACACACACACCTACTGACACACCCACACCCACTGACACACCCACACCCACTAACACACCCACTAACACACCCACTGACACACCCACACACACTAACACACCCACTAACGCACCCACTGACACACCCACATCCACTAACACACCCACACCTACTGACACACCCACTTACACACCCACACCCACTAACACACCCACACCTACTAACACACCCACACCCACTGACACACCCACACCCACTAACACACCCACACCCACTAACACACCCACTGACACACCCACACCCACTAACAACACCCACTAACGCACCCACTGACACACCCACATCCACTAACACACCCACACCTACTGACACACACACACCCACTGACACACCCACACACACTAACACATCCACACCCACTGACCCACCCACACCCACTGACACACCAACACACACACACCCACTGACACACCCACAGCCACTAACACACCCACACCCACTGACACACACTCACTGACGCACCCACCCCCTCTAACACGACCACACCCGCTGACACACCCACTAACACACCCACACCCACTAACACACACACCCACTAACACACCCACACCCACTAACACACCCACACCCACTAACACACCCACACCTACTAACACACCCACTTACACACCCACACCCACTAACACACCCACTAACACACCCACTGGCACACCCACATCCACTAACACACCCACACCTACTGACACACCCACTTACACACCCACACCTACGGACACACCCACACCCACTGACACACCCACACCCACTGACACACACACACCCACTAACACACCCACACCCACTAACACACCTACACCCACTAACACACCCACTGACACACCCACATCCACTAACACACACACACCTACTGACTCACACACACCCAGACACACACACACCAACACCCACTCACACACCCACACCCACTAACACACCCACACCCACTAACACACCCACACCCACTGACACACCCACAGCCACTAACACACCCACACCCACTGACACACACTCACTGACGCACCCACACCCTCTAACACGACCACACCCGCTGACACACCCACTAACACACCCACACCCACTAACACACACACCCACTAACACACCCACACCCACTAACACACCCACACCCACTAACACACCCACACCTACTAACACACCCACTTACACACCCACACCCACTAACACACCCACCAACGCACCCACTGACACACCCACATCCACTAACACACCTACACCTACTGACACACCCACTTACACACCCACACCTACGGACACACCCACACCCACTGACACACCCACACCCACTGACACACACACACCCACTAACACACCCACACCCACTAACACACCTACACCCACTAACACACCCACTAACACACCCACTGACACACCCACATCCACTAACACACACACACCTACTGACACACACACCCAGACACACACACACCTACTCACACACCAACACCCACTCACACACCCACACCCACTAACACACCCACACCCACTAACACACCCACACCCACTGACACACCCACACCCACTGACACACCCACACCCACTAACACACCCACACCCACTAACACACCCACACCCACTAACACACCCACAGACACACCCACACCCACTGACACACCCACACCCACTGACACACCCACACACACACACACACCCACACCCACTGACACACCCACACCCACTAACACACCCACACACACCCACACACACACACTGACCCACCCACACCCACTGACACACCAACACACACACACCCACTGACACACCCACAGCCACTAACACACTCACACCCACTGACACACACTCACTGACGCACCCACACCCTCTAACACGACCACACCCGCTGACACACCCACTAACACACCCACACCCACTAACACACACACCCACTAACACACCCACACCCACTAACACACCCACACCCACTAACACACCCACACCTACTAACACACCCACTTACACACCCACACCCACTAACACACCCACCAACGCACCCACTGACACACCCACATCCACTAACACACCCACACCTACTGACACACCCACTTACACACCCACACCTACGGACACACCCACACCCACTGACACACCCACACCCACTGACACACACACACACACTAACACACCCACACCCACTAACACACCTACACCCACTAACACACCCACTAACACACCCACTGACACACCCACATCCACTAACACACACACACCTACTGACACACATACACCCAGACACACACACACCCACTCACACACCAACACCCACTCACACACCCACACCCACTAACACACCCACACCCACTAACACACCCACACCCACTGACACACCCACACCCACTGATACACCCACACCCACTAACACACCCACACCCACTAACACACCCACACCCACTAACACACCCACAGACACACCCACACCCACTGACACACCCACACACACTGACACACCCACACACACACACACACCCACACCCACTGACACACCCACACCCACTAACACACCCACACACACACACACCCACACCCACTAACACACCCACACACACCCACACACACACACACACACACACTAACACACCCACACCCACACCCACTGACACACCAACACACACACACCCACTGACACACCCACAGCCACTAACACACCCACACCCACTGACACACACCCACTGACGCACCCACACCCTCTAACACAACCACACCCGCTGACACATCCACTAACACACCCACACCCACTAACACACACATCCACTAACACACCCACACCCACTAACACACCCACACCCACTAACACACCCACACCCACTAACACACCCACACCTACTGACACACCCACTTACACACCCACACCCACTAACAGACCCGCACCTACTGACACACCCACACCCACTGACACACCCACACCCACTAACACACCCACACCCACTAACACACCCACTGACACACCCACACACACTAACACACCCACTAACGCATCCACTGACACACCCACATCCACTAACACACCCACACCTACTGACACACCCACTTACACACCCACACCCACTAACACACCCACACCTACTAACACACCCACACCCACTGACACACCCACACCCACTAACACACCCACACCCACTAACACACCCACTGACACACCCACCCCCACTAACAACACCCACTAACGCACCCACTGACACACCCACATCCACTAACACACCCACACCTACTGACACACACACACCCACTGACACACCCACACACACTAACACACCCACACCCACTGACCCACCCACACCCACTGACACACCAACACACACACACCCACTGACACACCCACAGCCACTAACACACCCACACCCACTAACACACACACCCACTAACACACCCACACCCACTAACACACCCACACCTACTGACACACCCACTTACACACCCACACCCACTAACACACCCACACCAACTGACACACCCACACCCACTGACACACCCACACCCACTAACACACCCACACCCACTAACACACCCACACCCACTAACACACCCACTGACACATCCACACCCACTAACACGCCCACTAACGCACCCACTGACACACCCACATCCACTAACACACCCACACCTACTGACACACCCACTTACACACCCACACCCACTAACACACCCACACCTACTGACACACCCACACCCACACCCACTGACACACCCACACCCACTAACACACCCACTAACACACCCACTGACACACCCACACCCACTAACACACCCACTAACGCACCCACTGACACACCCACATCCACTAACACACCCACACCTACTGACACACACACACCCACTGACACACCCACACCCGCTAACACACACACACACCCACTGACCCACCCACACCCACTGACACACCCACACCCACTGACACACCCACACCTACTGACACACCCACATCCACTGACCCACCCACACCCACTGACACACCCACACCCACTGACACACCCACACCTACTGACACACCCACACCCACTGACACACCCACACCCACTGACACACACACACTGACACACCCACACCCACTAACACACCCACACCCACTAACACACCCACACCTACTGACACACCCACACCCACTGACACACACACACCCACTAACACACCCACACCCACTAACACACCTACACCCAGTAACACACCCACTAACACACCCACTAACACACCCACTGACACACCCACATCCACTAACACACACACACCTACTGACACACACACACCCACTCACACACCAACACCCACTCACACACCCACACCCACTAACACGCCCACACCCACTAACACACCCACACCCACTGACACACCCACACCCACTGACACACCCACACCCACTAACACACCCAGACCCACTAACACACCCACACCCACTAACACACCCACAGACACACCCACACCCACTGACACACCCACACCCACTGACACACCCACACACACACCCACACACACTGACACACCCACACCCACTAACACACCCACACACACACACTCCCACACACACACCCACACACACCCACACACACACACACACTAACACACCCACACCCACTGACACACCAACACACACACACCCACTGACACACCCACATCCACTAACACACCCACAACCACTGACACACACCCACTGACGCACCCACACCCTCTAACACAACCACACCCGCTGACACATCCACTAACACACCCACACCCACTAACACACACATCCACTAACACACCCACACCCACTAACACACCCACACCCACTAACACACCCACACCCACTAACACACCCACACCTACTGACACACCCACTTACACACCCACACCCACTAACACACACACACCTACTGACACACCCACACCCACTGACACACCCACACCCACTAACACACCCACTAACACACCCACTGACACACCCACACACACTAACACACCCACTAACGCACCCACTGACACACCCACATCCACTAACACACCCACACCTACTGACACACCCACTTACACACCCACACCCACTAACACACCCACACCTACTAACACACCCACACCCACTGACACACCCACACCCACTAACACACCCACACCCACTAACACACCCACTGACACACCCACACCCACTAACAACACCCACTAACGCACCCACTGACACACCCACATCCACTAACACACCCACACCTACTGACACACACACACCCACTGACACACCCACACACACTAACACATCCACACCCACTGACCCACCCACACCCACTGACACACCAACACACACACACCCACTGACACACCCACAGCCACTAACACACCCACACCCACTGACACACACTCACTGACGCACCCACACCCTCTAACACGACCACACCCGCTGACACACCCACTAACACACCCACACCCACTAACACACACACCCACTAACACACCCACACCCACTAACACACCCACACCCACTAACACACCAACACCTACTAACACACCCACTTACACACCCACACCCACTAACACACCCACTAACACACCCACTGACACACCCACATCCACTAACACACCCACACCTACTGACACACCCACTTACACACCCACACCTACGGACACACCCACACCCACTGACACACCCACACCCACTGACACACACACACCCACTAACACACCCACACCCACTAACACACCTACACCCACTAACACACCCACTAACACACCCACTGACACACCCACATCCACTAACACACACACACCTACTGACACACACACACCCAGACACACACACACCAACACCCACTCACACACCCACACCCACTGACACACCCACACACACACACACACCCACACCCACTGACACACCCACACCCACTAACACACCCACACACACACACACCCACACCCACTGACACACACACACTGACACACACACACTGACACACACACACACCCACACCTACTGACACACACACACCCACTGACACACCCACACCCGCTAACACACACACACACCCACTGACCCACCCACACCCACTGACACACCCACACCCACTGACACACCCACACCTACTGACACACCCACAGCCACTGACACACACACACCCACTAACACACCCACACCCACTAACACACCTACACCCAGTAACACACCCACTAACACACCCACTAACACACCCACTGACACACCCACATACACTAACACACACACACCTACTGACACACACACACCCAGACACACACACACCCACTCACACACCAACACCCACTCACACACCCACACCCACTAACACACCCACACCCACTAACACACCCACACCCACTGACACACCCACACCCACTGACACACCCACACCCACTAACACACCCACACCCACTAACACACCCACACCCACTAACACACCCACAGACACACCCACACCCACTGACACGCCCACACCCACTGACACACCCACACACACACCCACACCCACTGACACACCCACACCCACTAACACACCCACACCCACACACACACCCACACACACCCACACACACACACACACACTAACACACCCACACCCACTGACACACCAACACACACACACCCACTGACACACCCACAGCCACTAACACACCCACACCCACTGACACACACCCACTGATGCACCCACACCCTCTAACACAACCACACCCGCTGACACACCCACTAACACACACATCCACTAACACACCCACACCCACTAACACACCCACACCCACTAACACACCCACACCCACTAACACACCCACACCTACTGACACACCCACTTACACACCCACACCCACTAACACACCCACACCTACTGACACACCCACACCCACTGACACACCCACACCCACTAACACACCCACTAACACACCCACTGACACACCCACACACACTAACACACCACTAACGCACTAACTGACACACCCACGTCCACTAACACACCCACACCTACTGACACACCCACTTACACACCCACACCCACTAACACACCCACACCTACTAACACACCCACACCCACTGACACACCCACACCCACTAACACACCCACACCCACTAACACACCCACTGACACACCCACACCCACTAACAACACCCACTAACGCACCCACTGACACACCCACATCCACTAACACACCCACACCTACTGACACACACACACCCACTGACACACCCACACACACTAACACATCCACACCCACTGACCCACCCACACCCACTGACACACCGACACACCCACACCCACTGACACACCCACACCCACTGACACACCCACACCCACTAACACACCCACACCCACTAACACACCCACAGACACACCCACACCCACTGACACACCCACACCCACTGACACACCCACACACACACACACACCCACACACACTGACACACCCACACCCACTAACACACCCACACACACACCCACACCCACTAACACACCCACACACACCCACACACACACACACCCACTGACCCACCCACACCCACTGACACACCAACACACACACACCCACTGACACACCCACAGCCACTAACACACCCACACCCACTGACACACACTCACTGACGCACCCACACCCTCTAACACGACCACACCCGCTGACACACCCACTAACACACCCACACCCACTAACACACACACCCACTAACACACCCACACCCACTAACACACCCACACCCACTAACACACCCACACCTACTAACACACCCACTTACACACCCACACCCACCAACGCACCCACTGACACACCCACATCCACTAACACACCCACACCTACTGACACACCCACTTACACACCCACACCTACGGACACACCCACACCCACTGACACACCCACACCCACACCCACTGACACACACACACCCACTAACACACCCACACCCACTAACACACCTACACCCACTAACACACCCACTAACACACCCACTGACACACCCACATCCACTAACACACACACACCTACTGACACACATACACCCAGACACACACACACCCACCAACACCCACTCACACACCCACACCCACTAACACACCCACACCCACTAACACACCCACACCCACTGACACACCCACACCCACTGACACACCCACACCCACTAACACACCCACACCCACTAACACACCCACACCCACTAACACACCCACAGACACACCCACACCCACTGACACACCCACACCCACTGACACACCCACACACACACACACACACCCACACACACTGACACACCCACACCCACTAACACACCCACACACACACACACCCACACCCACTAACACACCCACACACACCCACACACACACACACACTAACACACCCACACCCACTGACACACCCACAGCCACTAACACACCCACACCCACTGACACACACCCACTGACGCACCCACACCCTCTAACACAACCACACCCGCTGACACACCCACTAACACACCCACACCCACTAACACACACATCCACTAACACACCCACACCCACTAACACACCCACACCCACTAACACACCCACACCCACTAACACACCCACACCTACTGACACACCCACTTACACACCCACACCCACTAACACACCCGCACCTACTGACACACCCACACCCACTGACACACCCACACCCACTAACACACCCACACCCACTAACACACCCACCGACACACCCACACACACTAACACACCCACTAACGCACCCACTGACACACCCACATCCACTAACACACCCACACCTACTGACACACCCACTTACACACCCACACCCACTAACACACCCACACCTACTGACACACCCACACCCACTGACACACCCACACCCACTAACACACCCACACCCACTAACACACCCACTGACACACCCAGACCCACTAACACACCCACTAACGCACCCACTGACACACCCACATCCACTAACACACCCACACCCACTGACCCACCCACACCCACTGACACACCAACACACACACACCCACTGACACACCCACAGCCACTAACACACCCACACCCACTGACACACACTCACTGACGCACCCACACCCTCTAACACGACCACACCCGCTGACACACCCACTAACACACCCACACCCACTAACACACACACCCACTAACACACCCACACCCACTAACACACCCACACCCACTAACACACCCACACCTACTGACACACCCACTTACACACCCACACCCACTAACACACCCACACCTACTGACACACCCACACCCACTGACACACCCACACCCACTAACACACCCACACCCACTAACACACCCACTGACACACCCACACCCACTAACACACCCACTAACGCACCCACTGACACACCCACATCCTTTAGTCCACTGGAAGTAGATCACCAAACTTCAGAGATTTCCTGCTTCTATCGCCATAATCTCCAAGCACTATGTCATTAATCCTAACATCGATTTCTTTCAATTCCTACCATCCATACATTTAGAAAGCTAATTGTGCCCTCCATTGTGGAGATAGAACTGAACGGTATTTAATTATTCTGCAATTTATTTGTTCCCAACCAGGGTTTCTAACCAAGAGACTTATTTTTGTTTTCAATTACATTTCATCAGAACTGGAAGAAGCTATAAAACAAGCTTATTTTTCTCACTTTTTCCCATTTCTCATGAAAAGTTGTTGAGCTGAGATGTGAACTGTTCCTCTCACCACAAATGAAAGTGAGTAGCTCCAACATTTTCTGCTTCTCTACAGCCATCAGGCTATTACACAATACAACCTCCAAATAAGATCTGAACTACATAGACTTCAGAGCAGCGGTGTTGTTTTTTTGCTCTATTGTTGTTTGTTGGCTAATTTTATTTGTGTACATATGCATATATATATATACACCCAGACACACACACACCCACTCACACACCAACACCCACTCACACACCCACACCCACTAACACACCCACACCCACTAACACCCACACTGACACACCCACACCCACTGACACACCCACACCCACTAACACACCCACACCCACTAACACACCCACACCCACTAACACACCCACAGACACACCCACACCCACTGACACACCCACACCCACTGACACACCCACACACCCACACCCACTAACACACCCACACACACACACTCCCACACACACACCCACACACACCCACACACACACACACACACTAACACACCCACACCCACTGACACACCAACACACACACACCCACTGACACACCCACAGCCACTAACACACCCACAACCACTGACACACAACCACTGACGCACCCACACCCTCTAACACAACCACACCCGCTGACACACCCACTAACACACCCACACCCGCTAACACACACATCCACTAACACACCCACACCCACTAACACACCCACACCCACTAACACACCCACACCCACTAACACACCCACACCTACTGACACACCCACTTACACACCCACACCCACTAACACACCCACACCTACTGACACACCCACACCCACTGACACACCCACACCCACTAACACACCCACTGACACACCCACACACACTAACACACCCACTAACGCACCCACTGACACACCCACATGCACTAACACACCCACACCTACTGACACACCCACTTACACACCCACACCTACGGACACACCCACACCCACTGACACACCCACACCCACTGACACACACACACACTAACACACCCACACCCACTAACACACCTACACCCACTAACACACCCACTAACACACCCACTGACACACCCACATCCACTAACACACACACACCTACTGACACACATACACCCAGACACACACACACCCACTCACACACCAACACCCACTCACACACCCACACCCACTAACACACCCACACCCACTAACACACCCACACCCACTGACACACCCACACCCACTGATACACCCACACCCACTAACACACCCACACCCACTAACACACCCACACCCACTAACACACCCACAGACACACCCACACCCACTGACACACCCACACCCACTGACACACCCACACACACACACACACCCACACCCACTGACACACCCACACCCACTAACACACCCACACACACACACACCCACACCCACTAACACACCCACACACACCCACACACACACACACACACTAACACACCCACACCCACTGACACACCAACACACACACACCCACTGACACACCCACAGCCACTAACACACCCACACCTACTGACACACACCCACTGACGCACCCACACCCTCTAACACAACCACACCCGCTGACACACCCACTAACACACCCACACCCACTAACACACACATCCACTAACACACCCACACCCACTAACACACGCACACCCACTAACACACCCACACCCACTGACACACCCACACCCACTAACACACCCACACCCACTAACACACCCACAGACACACCCACACCCACTGACACACCCACACCCACTGACACACCCACACACACACACACCCACCCACACACACTGACACACCCACTAACACACCCACTGACACACCCACACACACTAACACACCCACTAACGCACCCACTGACACACCCACATCCACTAACACACCCACACCTACTGACACACCCACTTACACACCCACACCTACGGACACACCCACACCCACTGACACACCCACACCCACTGACACACACACACACTAACACACCCACACCCACTAACACACCTACACCCACTAACACACCCACTAACACACCCACTGACACACCCACATCCACTTACACACACACACCTACTGACACACATACACCCAGACACACACACACCCACTCACACACCAACACCCACTCACACACCCACACCCACTAACACACCCACACCCACTAACACACCCACACCCACTGACACACCCACACCCACTGATACACCCACACCCACTAACACACCCACACCCACTAACACACCCACACCCACTAACACACCCACAGACACACCCACACCCACTGACACACCCACACCCACTGACACACCCACACACACACACACACCCACACCCACTGACACACCCACACCCACTAACACACTCACACACACACACACCCACACCCACTAACACACCCACACACACCCACACACACACACACACACACTAACACACCCACACCCACTGACACACCAACACACACACACCCACTGACACACCCACAGCCACTAACACACCCACACCCACTGACACACACCCACTGACGCACCCACACCCTCTAACACAACCACACCCGCTGACACACCCACTAACACACCCACACCCACTAACACACACATCCACTAACACACCCACAGACACACCCACACCCACTGACACACCCACACCCACTGACACACCCACACACACACACACACCCACACACACTGACACACCCACACCCACTAACACACCCACACACACACCCACACCCACTAACACACCCACACACACCCACACACACACACACACACTGACCCACCCACACCCACTGACACACCAACACACACACACCCACTGACACACCCACAGCCACTAACACACCCACACCCACTGACACACACTCACTGACGCACCCACACCCTCTAACACGACCACACCCGCTGACACCACCCACTAACACACCCACACCCACTAACACACACACCCACTAACACACCCACACCCACTAACACACACACACCCACTAACACACCCACACCTACTAACACACCCACTTACACACCCACACCCACCAACGCACCCACTGACACACCCACATCCACTAACACACCCACACCTACTGACACACCCACTTACACACCCACACCTACGGACACACCCACACCCACTGACACACCCACACCCACACCCACTGACACACACACACCCACTAACACACCCACACCCACTAACACACCTACACCCACTAACACACCCACTAACACACCCACTGACACACCCACATCCACTAACACACACACACCTACTGACACACATACACCCAGACACACACACACCCACCAACACCCACTCACACACCCACACCCACTAACACACCCACACCCACTAACACACCCACACCCACTGACACACCCACACCCACTAACACACCCACACCCACTAACACACCCACACCCACTAACACACCCACAGACACACCCACACCCACTGACACACCCACACCCACTGACACACCCACACACACACACACACACACACCCACACACACTGACACACCCACACCCACTAACACACCCACACACACACACACCCACACCCACTAACACACCCACACACACCCACACACACACACACACACTAACACACCCACACCACTGACACACCAACACACACACACCCACTGACACACCCACAGCCACTAACACACCCACACCCACTGACACTCCCTCCCCCTCCTCTCCCCACTCCCTCTCCTCTCCCCACTCTCCCTCCCCTCGCCTCCCCTCCCTCCCTCTCCTCTCCCCCTCCCCTCCCCTCCCTCCCTCTCCTCTCCCCACTCCCTCTCCTCTCCCCACTCCCCCTCCCCTCCCTCTCCTCTCCACCTACTGACACACCCACTTACACACCCACACCCACTAACACACCCGCACCTACTGACACACCCACACCCACTGACACACCCACACCCACTAACACACCCACACCCACTAACACACCCACCGACACACCCACACACACTAACACACCCACTAACGCACCCACTGACACACCCACATCCACTAACACACCCACACCTACTGACACACCCACTTACACACCCACACCCACTAACACACCCACACCTACTGACACACCCACACCCACTGACACACCCACACCCACTAACACACCCACACCCACTAACACACCCACTGACACACCCAGACCCACTAACACACCCACTAACGCACCCACTGACACACCCACATCCACTAACACACCCACACCCACTGACGCACCCACACCCACTGACACACCAACACACACACACCCACTGACACACCCACAGCCACTAACACACCCCACACCCACTGACACACACTCACTGACGCACCCACACCCTCTAACACGACCACACCCGCTGACACACCACTAACACACCCACACCCACTAACACACACACCCACTAACACACCCACACCCACTAACACACCCACACCCACTAACACACCACACCTACTGACACACCCACTTACACACCCACACCCACTAACACACCCACACCTACTGACACACCCACACCCACTGACACACCCCACACCCACTAACACACCCACACCCACTAACACACCCACTAACGCACCCACTGACACACCCACATCCTTTAGTCCACTGGAAGTAGATCACCAAACTTCAGAGATTTCCTGCTTCTATCGCCATAATCGCCAAGCACTATGTCATTAATCCTAACATCGATTTCTTTCAATTCCTACCATCCATACATTTAGAAAGCTAATTGTGCCCTCCATTGTGGAGATAGAACTGAACGGTATTTAATTATTCTGCAATTTATTTGTTCCCAACCAGGGTTTCTAACCAAGAGACTTATTTTTGTTTTCAATTACATTTCATCAGAACTGGAAGAAGCTATAAAACAAGCTTATTTTTCTCACTTTTTCCCATTTCTCATGAAAAGTTGTTGACCTGAGATGTGAACTGTTCCTCTCACCACAAATGAAAGTGAGTAGCTCCAACATTTTCTGCTTCTCTACAGCCATCAGGCTATTACACAATACAACCTCCAAATAAGATCTGAACTACATAGACTTCAGAGCAGCGGTGTTGTTTTTTTGCTCTATTATTGTTTGTTGGCTAATTTTATTTGTGTACATATGCATATATATATATACACCCAGACACACACACACCCACTCACACACCAACACCCACTCACACACCCACACCCACTAACACACCCACACCCACTAACACACCCACTGACACACCCACACACCACTGACACACCCACACCCACTAACACACCCACACCCACTAACACACCCACACCCACTAACACACCCACAGACACACCCACACCCACTGACACACCCACACCCACTGACACACCCCACACACCCACACCCACTAACACACCCACACACACACACTCCCCACACACACACCCACACACACACACACACACACTAACACACCCACACCCACTGACACACCAACACATACACACCCACTGACACACCCACAGCCACTAACACACCACAACCACTGACACACACCCACTGATGCACCCACACCCTCTAACACAACCACACCCGCTGACACACCCACTAACACACCCACACCCACTAACACACACATCCACTAACACACCCACACCCACTAACACACCACACCCACTAACACACCCACACCCACTAACACACCCACACCTACTGACACACCCACTTACACACCCACACCCACTAACACACCACACCTACTGACACACCCACACCCACTGACACACCCACAACCCACTAACACACCCACTGACACACCCACACACACTAACACACCCACTAACGCACCCACTGACACACCCACATCCACTAACACACCCACACCTACTGACACACCCACTAACACACCCACACCTACTAACACACCCACTTACACACCACACACCCACTAACACACCCACCAACGCACCCACTGACACACCCACATCCACTAACACACACCCACACCTACTGACACACCCACTTACACACCCACACCTACGGACACACCCACACCCACTGACACACCCACACCCACTGACACACACACACACTAACACACCCACACCCACTAACACACCTACACCCACTAACACACCCACTAACACACCCACTGACACACCCACATCCACTAACACACACACACCTACTGACACACATACACCCAGACACACACACACCCACTCACACACCAACACCCACTCACACACCCACACCCAGTAACACACCCACACCCACTAACACACCCACACCCACTGACACACCCACACCCACTGATACACCCACACCCACTAACACACCCACACCCACTAACACACCCACACCCACTAACACACCCACAGACACACCCACACCCACTGACACACCCACACCCACTGACACACCCACACACACACACACACACACCCACACCCACTGACACACCCACACCCACTAACACACCCACACACACACACACACACACCCACTAACACACACACACACACCCACACACACACACACACACTAACACACCCACACCCACTGACACACCAACACACACACACCCACTGACACACCCACAGCCACTAACACAGCCACACCCACTGACACACACCCACTGACGCACCCACACCCTCTAACACAACCACACCCGCTGACACACCCACTAACACACCCACACCCACTAACACACACATCCACTAACACACCCACACCCACTAACACACCCACACCCACTAACACACCCACACCCACTAACACACCCACACCTACTGACACACCCACTTACACACCCACACCCACTAACACACACCCGCACTACTGACACACCCACACCCACTGACACACCCACACCCACTAACACACCCACACCCACTAACACACCCACTGACACACCCACACACACTAACACACCCACTAACGCATCCACTGACACACCCACATCCACTAACACACCCACACTACTGACACACCCACTTACACACCCACACCCACTAACACACCCACACCTACTAACACACCCACACCAACTGACACACCCACACCCACTAACACACCCACACCACTAACACACCCACTGACACACCCGCACCCACTAACAACACCCACTAACGCACCCACTGACACACCCACATCCACTAACACACCCACACCTACTGACACACACACACCCACTGACACACCCACACACACTAACACACCCACACCCACTGACCCACCCACACCCACTGACACACCAACACACACACACCCACTGACACACCCACAGCCACTAACACACCCACACCCACTAACACACACACCCACTAACACACCCACACACCACTAACACACCCACACCTACTGACACACCCACTTACACACCCACACCCACTAACACACACCACACCTACTGACACACCCACACCCACTGACACACCCACACCCACTAACACACCCACACCCACTAACACACCCACACCCACTAACACACCCACTGACACACCACACCCACTAACACACCCACTAACGCACCCACTGACACACCCACATCCACTAACACACCCACACCTACTGACACACCCACTTACACACCCACACCCACTAACACACCCACACCTACTGACACACCCACACCCACTGACACACCCACACCCACTAACACACCCACTAACACACCCACTGACACACCCACACCCACTAACACACCCACTAACGCACCCACTGACACACCCACATCCACTAACACACCCACACCTACTGACACACACACACCCACTGACACAACCCACACCCGCTAACACACACACACACCCACTGACCCACCCACACCCACTGACACACCCACACCCACTGACACACCCACACCTACTGACACACCCACACCCACTGACCCACCCACACCCACTGACACACCCACACCCACTGACACACCCACACCTACTGACACACCCACACCCACTGACACACCCACACCCACTGACACACACACACTGACACACCCACACCCACTAACACACCCACACCCACTAACACACCCACACCTACTGACACACCACACCCACTGACACACACACACCCACTAACACACCCACACCCACTAACACACCTACACCCAGTAACACACCCACTAACACACCCACTGACACACCCACATCCACTAACACACACACACCTAATGACACACACACACCCAGACACACACACACCCACTCACACACCAACACCCACTCACACACCCACACCCACTAACACACCCACACCCACTAACACACCCACCACCCACTGACACACCCACACCCACTGACACACCCACACCCACTAACACACCCACACCCACTAACACACCCACACCCACTAACACACCCACAGACACACCCACACCCACTGACACACCCACACACCCTCTGACACACCACACACACACCCACACACACTGACACACCCACACCCACTAACACACCCACACACACACACTCCCACACACACACCCACACACACCCACACACACACACACACACTAACACACCCACACCCACTGACACACCAACACACACACACCCACTGACACACCCACAGCCACTAACACACCCACACCACTGACACACACCCACTGACGCACCCACACCCTCTAACACAACACACCCGCTGACACACCCACTAACACACCCACACCCACTAACACACACATCCACTAACACACACCACACCCACTAACACACCCACACCCACTAACACACCCACACCCACTAACACACCCACACCTACTGACACACCCACTTACACACCCACACCCACTAACACACACACACCTACTGACACACCCACACCACTGACACACCCACACCCACTAACACACCCACTAACACACCCACTGACACACCCACACACACTAACACACCCACTAACGCACCCACTGACACACCCACATCCACTAACACACCCACACCTACTGACACACCCACTTACACACCCACACCACTAACACACCCACACCTACTAACACACCCACACCCACTGACACACCCACACCCCACTAACACACCCACACCCACTAACACACCCACTGACACACCCACACCCACTAACAACACCCACTAACGCACCCACTGACACACCCACATCCACTAACACACCCACACCCACTGACACACCCACACACACTAACACATCCACACCCACTGACCCACCCACACCCACTGACACACCAACACACACACCCACTGACACACCCACAGCCACTAACACACCCACACCCACTGACACACACTCACTGACGCACCCACACCCTCTAACACGACCACACCCGCTGACACACCCACTAACACACCCACACCCACTAACACACACACCCACTAACACACCCACACCCACTAACACACCCACACCCACTAACACACCCACACCTACTAACACACCCACTTACACACCCACACCCACTAACACACCCAGTAACACACCCACTGACACACCCACATCCACTAACACACCCACACCTACTGACACACCCACTTACACACCCACACCTACGGACACACCCACACCCACTGACACACCCACACCCACTGACACACACACACCCACTAACACACCCACACCCACTAACACACCTACACCCACTAACACACCCACTACACACCCACTGACACACCCACATCCACTAACACACACACACCTACTGACACACACACACCCAGACACACACACACCAACACCCACTCACACACCCACACCCACTAACACACCCACACACCCCACTAACACACCCACACCCACTGACACACCCACACCCACTGACACACCCACACCCACTAACACACCCACACCCACTAACACACCACAGACACACCCACACCCACTGACACACCCACACCCACTGACACACCCACACACACACACACACCCCACACACTGACACACCCACACCCACTAACACACCCACACACACACACACCCACACCCACTGACACACACACACTGACACACCCACACCCACTAACACACCACACCCACTAACACACCCACACCTACTGACACACACACACCCACTGACACACCCACACCGCTAGCACACACACACACCCACTGACCCACCCACACCCACTGACACACCCACACCCACTGACACACCCACACCTACTGACACACCCACTTACACACCCACACCCACTAACACACACACACCTACTGACACACCCACACCCACTGACACACCCACACCCACTAACACACCCACTAACACACCCACTGACACACCCACACACACCTAACACACCCACTAACGCACCCACTGACACACCCACATCCACTAACACACCCACACCTACTGACACAACCCACTTACACACCCACACCCACTAACACACCCACACCTACTAACACACCCACACCCACTGACACACCCACACCCACTAACACACCCACACCCACTAACACACCCACTGACACACCCACACCCACTAACAACACCCACTAACGCACCCACTGACACACCCACATCCACTAACACACCCACACCCACTGACACACCCACACACACTAACACATCCACACCCACTGACCCACCCACACCCACTGACACACCAACACACACACCCACTGACACACCCACAGCCACTAACACACCCACACCCACTGACACACACTCACTGACGCACCCACACCCTCTAACACGACCACACCCGCTGACACACCCACTAACACACCCACACCCACTAACACACACACCCACTAACACACCCACACCCACTAACACACCCACACCCACTAACACACCCACACCTACTAACACACCCACTTACACACCCACACCCACTAACACACCCAGTAACACACCCACTGACACACCCACATCCACTAACACACCCACACCTACTGACACACCACTTACACACCCACACCTACGGACACACCCACACCCACTGACACACCCACACCCACTGACACACACACACCCACTAACACACCCACACCCACTAACACACCTACACCCACTAACACACCCACTAACACACCCACTGACACACCCACATCCACTAACACACACACACCTACTGACACACACACACCCAGACACACACACACCAACACCCACTCACACACCCACACCCACTAACACACCCACACCCACTAACACACCCACACCCACTGACACACCCACACCCACTGACACACCCACACCCACTAACACACCCACACCACTAACACACCCACAGACACACCCACACCCACTGACACACCCACACCCACTGACACACCCACACACACACACACACCCACACACACTGACACACCCACACCCACTAACACACCCACACACACACACACCCACACCCACTGACACACACACACTGACACACCCACACCCACTAACACACCCACACCCACTAACACACCCACACCTACTGACACACACACACCCACTGACACACCCACACCCGCTAGCACACACACACACCCACTGACCACCCACACCCACTGAAACACCCACACCCACTGACACACCCACACCTACTGACACACCCACAGCCACTGACCCACCCACACCCACTGACACACCCACACCTACTGACACACACCACACCTACTGACACACCCACACCCACTGACACACCCACACCCACTGACACACACACACTGACACACCCACACCCACTAACACACCCACACCCACTAACACACCACACCTACTGACACACCCACACCCACTGACACACACACACCCACTAACACACCCACACCCACTAACACACCTACACCAGTAACACACCCACTAACACACCCACTAACACACCCACTGACACACCCACATCCACTAACACACACACACCTACTGACACACACACACCCAGACACACACACACCCACTCACACACCAACACCCACTCACACACCCACACCCACTAACACACCACACCCACTGACACACCCACACCCACTGACACACCCACACCCAACTGACACACCCACACCCACTAACACACCCACACCCACTAACACACCACAGACACACCCACACCCACTGACACACCCACACCCACTAACACACCCACTGACACACCACACCCACTAACGCATCCACTGACACACCACATCCACTAACACACCCACACCTACTGACACACCCACTTACACACCCACACCCACTAACACACCCACACCTACTAACACACCCACACCAACTGACACACCCACACCACTAACACACCCACACCCACTAACACACCCACTGACACACCCACACCCACTAACAACACCACTAACGCACCCACTGACACACCCACATCCACTAACACACCCACACCTACTGACACACACACCCACTGACACACCCACACACACTAACACACCCACACCCACTGACCCACCCACACCCACTGACACACCAACACACACACACCACTGACACACCCACAGCCACTAACACACCCACACCACTAACACACACACCCACTAACACACCCACACCCACTAACACACCCACACCTACTGACACACCCACTTACACACCCACACCCACTAACACACCCACACCTACTGACACACCACACCACTGACACACACCCACTAACACACCCACACCCACTACACACCACACCCACTAACACACCCACTGACACACCCACACACCACTAAAACACCACTAACGCACCCACTGACACCCACATCCACTAACACACCCACACCTACTGACACACCCACTTACACACCCACACCCACTAACACACCCACACCTACTGACACACCCACGCCCACTGACACACCCACACCCACTAACACACCCACTAACACACCCACTGACACACCCACACCCACTAACACACCCACTAACGCACCCACTGACACACCACATCCACTAACACACCCACACCTACTGACACACACACACCCACTGACACACCCACACCCGCTAACACACACACACACCCACTGACCCACCCACACCCACTGACACACCCACACCACTGACACACCCACACCTACTGACACACCCACACCCACTGACCCACCCACACCCACTGACACACCACACCCACGACACACCCACACCTACTGACACACCCACCCACTGACACACCCACACCCACTGACACACACACACTGACACACCCACACCCACTAACACACCCACACCCACTAACACACCCACACCTACTGACACACCCACACCCACTGACACACACACACCCACTAACACACCACACCCACTAACACACCTACACCAGTAACACACCCACTAACACACCCACTGACACACCCACATCCACTAACACACACACACCTACTGACACACACACACCCAGGCACACACACACCCACTCACACACCAACACCCACTCACACACCCACACCCACTAACACACCCACACCCACTAACACACCCACACTCACTGACACACCCACACCCACTGACACACCCACACCCACTAACACACCCACACCCACTAACACACCCACACCTACTAACACACCCACAGACACACCACACCCACTGACACACCCACACCCACTGACACACCCACACACACACCACACACACTGACACACCCACACCCACTAACACACCCACACACACACACTCCCACACACACACCCACACACACCTACTGACACACCCACACCCACTGACACACCCACACCACTAACACACCCACACCCACTAACACACCCACCGACACACCCACACACACTAACACACCCACTAACGCACCCACTGACACACCCACATCCACTAACACACCACACCTACTGACACACCCACTTACACACCCACACCCACTAACACACCCACACCTACTGACACACCACACCCACTGACACACCCACACCCACTAACACACCCACACCCACTAACACACCCACTGACACACCCAGACCCACTAACACACCCACTAACGCACCCACTGACACACCCACATCCACTAACACACCACACCCACTGACCCACCCACACCCACTGACACACCAACACACACACACCCACTGACACACCCACAGCCACTAACACACCCACACCCACTGACACACACTCACTGACGCACCCACACCCTCTAACACGACCACACCCGCTGACACACCCACTAACACACCCACACCCACTAACACACACACCCACTAACACACCCACACCCACTAACACACCCACACCCACTAACACACCCACACCTACTGACCACCACTACACACCACACCCACATAACACACTCCACTCCTACTGACACACCACACCCACTGACACACCCACACCCACTAACACACCCACACCCACTAACACACCCACTGACACACCCACACCCACTAACACACCCACTAACGCACCACTGCACACCCACTAACACACCCACTAACGCACCCACTGACACACCCACATCCTTTAGTCCACTGGAAGTAGATCACCAAACTTCAGAGATTTCCTGCTTCTATCGCCATAATCTCCAAGCACTATGTCATTAATCCTAACATCGATTTCTTTCAATTCCTACCATCCATACATTTAGAAAGCTAATTGTGCCCTCCATTGTGGAGATAGAACTGAACGGTATTTAATTATTCTGCAATTTATTTGTTCCCAACCAGGGTTTCTAACCAAGAGACTTATTTTTGTTTTCAATTACATTTCATCAGAACTGGAAGAAGCTATAAAACAAGCTTATTTTTCTCACTTTTTCCCATTTCTCATGAAAAGTTGTTGACCTGAGATGTGAACTGTTCCTCTCACCACAAATGAAAGTGAGTAGCTCCAACATTTTCTGCTTCTCTACAGCCATCAGGCTATTACACAATACAACCTCCAAATAAGATCTGAACTACATAGACTTCAGAGCAGCGGTGTTGTTTTTTTGCTCTATTATTGTTTGTTGGCTAATTTTATTTGTGTACATATGCATATATATATATACACCCAGACACACACACACCCACTCACACACCAACACCCACTCACACACCCACACCCACTAACACACCCACACCCACTAACACACCCACTGACACACCCACACCCACTGACACACCCACACCCACTGACACACCCACACACCCACACCCACTAACACACCCACACACACACACTCCCACACACACACCCACACACACACACACACACTAACACACCCACACCCACTGACACACCAACACACACACACCCACTGACACACCCACAGCCACTAACACACCCACAACCACTGACACACACCCACTGATGCACCCACACCCTCTAACACAACCACACCCGCTGACACACCCACTAACACACCCACACCCCACTAACACACACATCCACTAACACACCCACACCCACTAACACACCCACACCCACTAACACACCCACACCCACTAACACACCCACACCTACTGACACACCCACTTACACACCCACACCCACTAACACACCCACACCTACTGACACACCCACACCCACTGACACACCCACACCCACTAACCACACCCACTGACACACCCACACACACTAACACACCCACTAACGCACCCACTGACACACCCACATCCACTAACACACCCACACCTACTGACACACCCACTAACACACCCACACCTACTAACACACCCACTTACACACCCACACCCACTAACACACCCACTGACACACCCACACACACTAACACACCCACTAACGCACCCACTGACACACCCACATCCACTAACACACCCACACCTACTGACACACCCACTAACACACCCACACCTACTAACACACCCACTGACACACCCACATCCACTAACACACCCACACCTACTGACACACCCACTTACACACCCACACCTACGGACACACCCACACCCACTGACACACCCACACCCACTGACACACACACACACTAACACACCCACACCCACTAACACACCTACACCCACTAACACACCCACTAACACACCCACTGACACACCCACATCCACTAACACACACACACCTACTGACACACATACACCCAGACACACACACCCACTCACACACCAACACCCACTCACACACCCACACCCACTAACACACCCACACCCACTAACACACCCACACCCACTGACACACCCACACCCACTGATACACCCACACCCACTAACACACCCACACCCACTAACACACCCACACCCACTAACACACCCACAGACACACCCACACCCACTGACACACCCACACCCACTGACACACCCACACACACACACACCCACACCCACTGACACACCCACACCCACTAACACACCCACACACACACACACACACACCCACTAACACACACACACACCCACACACACACACACACACTAACACACCCACACCCACTGACACACCAACACACACACACCCACTGACACACCCACAGCCACTAACACAGCCACACCCACTGACACACACCCACTGACGCACCCACACCCTCTAACACAACCACACCCGCTGACACACCCACTAACACACCCACACCCACTAACACACACATCCACTAACACACCCACACCCACTAACACACCCACACCCACTAACACACCCACACCCACTAACACACCCACACCTACTGACACACCCACTTACACACCCACACCCACTAACACACCACCTACTGACACACCCACACCCACTGACACACCCACACCCACTAACACACCCACACCCACTAACACACCCACTGACACACCCACACACACTAACACACCCACTAACGCATCCACTGACACACCCACATCCACTAACACACCCACACCTACTGACACACCCACTTACACACCCACACCCACTAACACACCCACACCTACTAACACACCCACACCAACTGACACACCCACACCCACTAACACACCCACACCCACTAACACACCCACTGACACACCCGCACCCACTAACAACACCCACTAACGCACCCACTGACACACCCACATCCACTAACACACCCACACCTACTGACACACACACACCCACTGACACACCCACACACACTAACACACCCACACCCACTGACCCACCCACACCCACTGACACACCAACACACACACACCCTGACACACCCACAGCCACTAACACACCCACACCCACTAACACACGCACCCACTAACACACCCACACCCACTAACACACCCACACCTACTGACACACCCACTTACACACCCACACCCACTAACACACCCACACCTACTGACACACCCACACCCACTGACACACCCACACCCACTAACACACCCACACCCACTAACACACCCACACCCACTAACACACCCACTGACACACCCACACCCACTAACACACCCACTAACGCACCCACTGACACACCCACATCCACTAACACACCCACACCTACTGACACACCCACTTACACACCCACACCCACTAACACACCCACACCTACTGACACACCCACACCCACTGACACACCCACACCCACTAACACACCCACTAACACACCCACTGACACACCCACACCCACTAACACACCCACTAACGCACCCACTGACACACCCACATCCACTAACACACCCACACCTACTGACACACACACACCCACTGACACACCCACACCCGCTAACACACACACACACCCACTGACCCACCCACACCCACTGACACACCCACACCCACTGACACACCCACACCTACTGACACACCCACACCCACTGACCCACCCACACCCACTGACACACCCACACCCACTGACACACCCACACCTACTGACACACCCACACCCACTGACACACCCACACCCACTGACACACACACACTGACACACCCACACCCACTAACACACCCACACCCACTAACACACCCACACCTACTGACACACCCACACCCACTGACACACACACACCCACTAACACACCCACACCCACTAACACACCTACACCCAGTAACACACCCACTAACACACCCACTGACACACCCACATCCACTAACACACACACACCTAATGACACACACACACCCAGACACACACACACCCACTCACACACCAACACCCACTCACACACCCACACCCACTAACACACCCACACCCACTAACACACCCACACCCACTGACACACCCACACCCACTGACACACCCACACCCACTAACACACCCACACCCACTAACACACCCACACCCACTAACACACCCACAGACACACCCACACCCACTGACACACCCACACCCACTGACACCCCCACACACACACCCACACACACTGACACACCCACACCCACTAACACACCCACACACACACACTCCCACACACACACCCACACACACCCACACACACACACACACACTAACACACCCACACCCACTGACACACCAACACACACACACCCACTGACACACCCACAGCCACTAACACACCCACAACCACTGACACACACCCACTGACGCACCCACACCCTCTAACACAACCACACCCGCTGACACACCCACTAACACACCCACACCCACTAACACACACATCCACTAACACACCCACACCCACTAACACACCCACACCCACTAACACACCCACACCCACTAACACACCCACACCTACTGACACACCCACTTACACACCCACACCCACTAACACACACACACCTACTGACACACCCACACCCACTGACACACCCACACCCACTAACACACCCACTAACACACCCACTGACACACCCACACACACTAACACACCCACTAACGCACCCACTGACACACCCACATCCACTAACACACCCACACCTACTGACACACCCACTTACACACCCACACCCACTAACACACCCACACCTACTAACACACCCACACCCACTGACACACCCACACCCACTAACACACCCACACCCACTAACACACCCACTGACACACCCACACCCACTAACAACACCCACTAACGCACCCACTGACACACCCACATCCACTAACACACCCACACCCACTGACACACCCACACACACTAACACATCCACACCCACTGACCCACCCACACCCACTGACACACCAACACACACACCCACTGACACACCCACAGCCACTAACACACCCACACCCACTGACACACACTCACTGACGCACCCACACCCTCTAACACGACCACACCCGCTGACACACCCACTAACACACCCACACCCACTAACACACACACCCACTAACACACCCACACCCACTAACACACCCACACCCACTAACACACCCACACCTACTAACACACCCACTTACACACCCACACCCACTAACACACCCAGTAACACACCCACTGACACACCCACATCCACTAACACACCCACACCTACTGACACACCCACTTACACACCCACACCTACGGACACACCCACACCCACTGACACACCCACACCCACTGACACACACACACCCACTAACACACCCACACCCACTAACACACCTACACCCACTAACACACCCACTAACACACCCACTGACACACCCACATCCACTAACACACACACACCTACTGACACACACACACCCAGACACACACACACCAACACCCACTCACACACCCACACCCACTAACACACCCACACCCACTAACACACCCACACCCACTGACACACCCACACCCACTGACACACCCACACCCACTAACACACCCACACCCACTAACACACCCACAGACACACCCACACCCACTGACACACCCACACCCACTGACACACCCACACACACACACACACCCACACCCACTGACACACCCACACCCACTAACACACCCACACACACACACACCCACACCCACTGACACACACACACTGACACCCCCACACCCACTAACACACCCACACCCACTAACACACCCACACCTACTGACACACACACACCCACTGACACACCCACACCCGCTAGCACACACACACACCCACTGACCCACCCACACCCACTGACACACCCACACCCACTGACACACCCACACCTACTGACACACCCACAGCCACTGACCCACCCACACCCACTGACACACCCACACCTACTGACACACCCACACCTACTGACACACCCACACCCACTGACACACCCACACCCACTGACACACACACACTGACATACCCACACCCACTAACACACCCACACCCACTAACACACCCACACCTACTGACACACCCACACCCACTGACACACACACACCCACTAACACACCCACACCCACTAACACACCTACACCCAGTAACACACCCACTAACACACCCACTAACACACCCACTGACACACCCACATCCACTAACACACACACACCTACTGACACACACACACCCAGACACACACACACCCACTCACACACCAACACCCACTCACACACCCACACCCACTAACACACCCACACCCACTGACACACCCACACCCACTGACACACCCACACCCAACTGACACACCCACACCCACTAACACACCCACACCCACTAACACACCCACAGACACACCCACACCCACTGACACACCCACACCCACTAACACACCCACTGACACACCCACACCCACTAACGCATCCACTGACACACCCACATCCACTAACACACCCACACCTACTGACACACCCACTTACACACCCACACCCACTAACACACCCACACCTACTAACACACACCACACCAACTGACACACCCACACCCACTAACACACCCACACCCACTAACACACCCACTGACACACCCACACCCACTAACAACACCCACTAACGCACCCACTGACACACCCACATCCACTAACACACCCACACCTACTGACACACACACCCACTGACACACCCACACACACTAACACACCCACACCCACTGACCCACCCACACCCACTGACACACCAACACACACACACCCACTGACACACCCACAGCCACTAACACACCCACACCCACTAACACACACACCCACTAACACACCCACACCCACTAACACACCCACACCTACTGACACACCCACTTACACACCCACACCCACTAACACACCCACACCTACTGACACACCCACACCCACTGACACACCCACACCCACTAACACACCCACACCCACTAACACACCCACACCCACTAACACACCCACTGACACACCCACACCCACTAAAACACCCACTAACGCACCCACTGACACACCCACATCCACTAACACACCCACACCTACTGACACACCCACTTACACACCCACACCCACTAACACACCCACACCTACTGACACACCCACACCCACTGACACACCCACACCCACTAACACACACCCACTAACACACCCACTGACACACCCACACCCACTAACACACCCACTAACGCACCCACTGACACACCCACATCCACTAACACACCCACACCTACTGACACACACACACCCACTGACACACCCACACCCACTAACACACCCACACCCACTAACACACCCACACCCACTAACACACCCACTGACACACCCACACCCACTAACACACCCACTAACGCACCCACTGACACACCCACATCCACTAACACACCCACACCTACTGACACACCCACTTACACACCCACACCCACTAACACACCCACACCTACTGACACACCCACACCCACTGACACACCCACACCCACTAACACACCCACTAACACACCCACTGACACACCCACACCCACTAACACACCCACTAACGCACCCACTGACACACCCACATCCACTAACACACCCACACCTACTGACACACACACACCCACTGACACACCCACACCCGCTAACACACACACACACCCACTGACCCACCCACACCCACTGACACACCCACACCCACTGACACACCCACACCTACTGACACACCCACACCCACTGACCCACCCACACCCACTGACACACCCACACCCACTGACACACCCACACCTACTGACACACCCACACCCACTGACACACCCACACCCACTGACACACACACACTGACACACCCACACCCACTAACACACCCACACCCACTAACACACCCACACCTACTGACACACCCACACCCACTGACACACACACACCCACTAACACACCCACACCCACTAACACACCTACACCCAGTAACACACCCACTAACACACCCACTGACACACCCACATCCACTAACACACACACACCTAATGACACACACACACCCAGACACACACACACCCACTCACACACCAACACCCACTCACACACCCACACCCACTAACACACCCACACCCACTAACACACCCACACCCACTGACACACCCACACCCACTGACACACCCACACCCACTTACACACCCACACCCACTAACACACCCGCACCTACTGACACACCCACACCCACTGACACACCCACACCCACTAACACACCCACACCCACTAACACACCCACTGACACACCCACACACACTAACACACCCACTAACGCATCCACTGACACACCCACATCCACTAACACACCCACACCTACTGACACACCCACTTACACACCCACACCCACTAACACACCCACACCTACTAACACACCCACACCAACTGACACACCCACACCCACTAACACACCCACACCCACTAACACACCCACTGACACACCCGCACCCACTAACAACACCCACTAACGCACCCACTGACACACCCACATCCACTAACACACCCACACCTACTGACACACACACACCCACTGACACACCCACACACACTAACACACCCACACCCACTGACCCACCCACACCCACTGACACACCAACACACACACACCCACTGACACACCCACAGCCACTAACACACCCACACCCACTAACACACACACCCACTAACACACCCACACCCACTAACACACCCACACCTACTGACACACCCACTTACACACCCACACCCACTAACACACCCACACCTACTGACACACCCACACCCACTGACACACCCACACCCACTAACACACCCACACCCACTAACACACCCACACCCACTAACACACCCACTGACACACCCACACCCACTAACACACCCACTAACGCACCCACTGACACACCCACATCCACTAACACACCCACACCTACTGACACACCCACTTACACACCCACACCCACTAACACACCCACACCTACTGACACACCCACACCCACTGACACACCCACACCCACTAACACACCCACTAACACACCCACTGACACACCCACACCCACTAACACACCCACTAACGCACCCACTGACACACCCACATCCACTAACACACCCACACCTACTGACACACACACACCCACTGACACACCCACACCCGCTAACACACACACACACCCACTGACCCACCCACACCCACTGACACACCCACACCCACTGACACACCCACACCTACTGACACACCCACACCCACTGACCCACCCACACCCACTGACACACCCACACCCACTGACACACCCACACCTACTGACACACCCACACCCACTGACACACCCACACCCACTGACACACACACACTGACACACCCACACCCACTAACACACCCACACCCACTAACACACCCACACCTACTGACACACCCACACCCACTGACACACACACACCCACTAACACACCCACACCCACTAACACACCTACACCCAGTAACACACCCACTAACACACCCACTGACACACCCACATCCACTAACACACACACACCTAATGACACACACACACCCAGACACACACACACCCACTCACACACCAACACCCACTCACACACCCACACCCACTAACACACCCACACCCACTAACACACCCACACCCACTGACACACCCACACCCACTGACACACCCACACCCACTAACACACCCACACCCACTAACACACCCACACCCACTAACACACCCACAGACACACCCACACCCACTGACACACCCACACCCACTGACACCCCCACACACACACCCACACACACTGACACACCCACACCCACTAACACACCCACACACACACACTCCCACACACACACCCACACACACCCACACACACACACACACTAACACACCCACACCCACTGACACACCAACACACACACACCCACTGACACACCCACAGCCACTAACACACCCACAACCACTGACACACACCCACTGACGCACCCACACCCTCTAACACAACCACACCCGCTGACACACCCACTAACACACCCACACCCACTAACACACACATCCACTAACACACCCACACCCACTAACACACCCACACCCACTAACACACCCACACCACTAACACACCCACACCTACTGACACACCCACTTACACACCCACACCCACTAACACACACACACCTACTGACACACCCACACCCACTGACACACCCACACCCACTAACACACCCACTAACACACCCACTGACACACCCACACACACTAACACACCCACTAACGCACCCACTGACACACCCACATCCACTAACACACCCACACCTACTGACACACCCACTTACACACCCACACCCACTAACACACCCACACCTACTAACACACCCACACCCACTGACACACCCACACCCACTAACACACCCACACCCACTAACACACCCACTGACACACCCACACCCACTAACAACACCCACTAACGCACCCACTGACACACCCACATCCACTAACACACCCACACCCACTGACACACCCACACACACTAACACATCCACACCCACTGACCCACCCACACCCACTGACACACCAACACACACACCCACTGACACACCCACAGCCACTAACACACCCACACCCACTGACACACACTCACTGACGCACCCACACCCTCTAACACGACCACACCCGCTGACACACCCACTAACACACCCACACCCACTAACACACACACCCACTAACACACCCACACCCACTAACACACCCACACCCACTAACACACCCACACCTACTAACACACCCACTTACACACCCACACCCACTAACACACCCAGTAACACACCCACTGACACACCCACATCCACTAACACACCCACACCTACTGACACACCCACTTACACACCCACACCTACGGACACACCCACACCCACTGACACACCCACACCCACTGACACACACACACCCACTAACACACCCACACCCACTAACACACCTACACCCACTAACACACCCACTAACACACCCACTGACACACCCACATCCACTAACACACACACACCTACTGACACACACACACCCAGACACACACACACCAACACCCACTCACACACCCACACCCACTAACACACCCACACCCACTAACACACCCACACCCACTGACACACCCACACCCACTGACACACCCACACCCACTAACACACCCACACCCACTAACACACCCACAGACACACCCACACCCACTGACACACCCACACCCACTGACACACCCACACACACACACACACCCACACCCACTGACACACCCACACCCACTAACACACCCACACACACACACACCCACACCCACTGACACACACACACTGACACCCCCACACCCACTAACACACCCACACCCACTAACACACCCACACCTACTGACACACACACACCCACTGACACACCCACACCCGCTAGCACACACACACACCCACTGACCCACCCCACACCCACTGACACACCCACACCCACTGACACACCCACACCTACTGACACACCACAGCCACTGACCCACCCACACCCACTGACACACCCACACCTACTGACACACCCACACCTACTGACACACCCACACCCACTGACACACCCACACCCACTGACACACACACACTGACATACCCACACCCACTAACACACCCACACCCACTAACACACCCACACCTACTGACACACCCACACCCACTGACACACACACACCCACTAACACACCCACACCCACTAACACACCTACACCCAGTAACACACCCACTAACACACCCACTAACACACCCACTGACACACCCACATCCACTAACACACACACACCTACTGACACACACACACCCAGACACACACACACCCACTCACACACCAACACCCACTCACACACCCACACCCACTAACACACCCACACCCACTGACACACCCACACCCACTGACACACCCACACCCAACTGACACACCCACACCCACTAACACACCCACACCCACTAACACACCCACAGACACACCCACACCCACTGACACACCCACACCCACTAACACACCCACTGACACACCCACACCCACTAACGCATCCACTGACACACCCACATCCACTAACACACCCACACCTACTGACACACCCACTTACACACCCACACCCACTAACACACCCACACCTACTAACACACCCACACCAACTGACACACCCACACCCACTAACACACCCACACCCACTAACACACCCACTGACACACCCACACCCACTAACAACACCCACTAACGCACCCACTGACACACCCACATCCACTAACACACCCACACCTACTGACACACACACCCACTGACACACCCACACACACTAACACACCCACACCCACTGACCCACCCACACCCACTGACACACCAACACACACACACCCACTGACACACCCACAGCCACTAACACACCCACACCCACTAACACACACACCCACTAACACACCCACACCCACTAACACACCCACACCTACTGACACACCCACTTACACACCCACACCCACTAACACACCCACACCTACTGACACACCCACACCCACTGACACACCCACACCCACTAACACACCCACACCCACTAACACACCCACACCCACTAACACACCCACTGACACACCCACACCCACTAAAACACCCACTAACGCACCCACTGACACACCCACATCCACTAACACACCCACACCTACTGACACACCCACTTACACACCCACACCCACTAACACACCCACACCTACTGACACACCCACACCCACTGACACACCCACACCCACTAACACACCCACTAACACACCCACTGACACACCCACACCCACTAACACACACTAACGCACCCACTGACACACCCACATCCACTAACACACCCACACCTACTGACACACACACACCCACTGACACACCCACACCCACTAACACACCCACACCCACTAACACACCCACACCCACTAACACACCCACTGACACACCCACACCCACTAACACACCCACTAACGCACCCACTGACACACCCACATCCACTAACACACCCACACCTACTGACACACCCACTTACACACCCACACCCACTAACACACCCACACCTACTGACACACCCACACCCACTGACACACCCACACCCACTAACACACCCACTAACACACCCACTGACACACCCACACCCACTAACACACCCACTAACGCACCCACTGACACACCCACATCCACTAACACACCCACACCTACTGACACACACACACCCCACTGACACACCCACACCCGCTAACACACACACACACCCACTGACCCACCCACACCCACTGACACACCCACACCCACTGACACACCCACACCTACTGACACACCCACACCCACTGACCCACCCACACCCACTGACACACCCACACCCCACTGACACACCCACACCTACTGACACACCCACACCCACTGACACACCCACACCCACTGACACACACCACACTGACACACCCACACCCACTAACACACCCACACCCACTAACACACCCACACCTACTGACACACCCACACCCACTGACACACACACACCCACTAACACACCCACACCCACTAACACACCTACACCCAGTAACACACCCACTAACACACCCACTGACACACCCACATCCACTAACACACACACACCTAATGACACACACACACCCAGACACACACACACCCACTCACACACCAACACCCACTCACACACCCACACCCACTAACACACCCACACCCACTAACACACCCACACCCACTGACACACCCACACCCACTGACACACCCACACCCACTAACACACCCACACCCACTAACACACCCACACCCACTAACACACCCACAGACACACCCACACCCACTGACACACCCACACCCACTGACACACCCACACACACACCCACACACACTGACACACCCCACACCCACTAACACACCCACACACACACACTCCCACACACACACCCACACACACCCACACACACACACACACACTAACACACCCACACCCACTGACACACCAACACACACACACCCACTGACACACCCACAGCCACTAACACACCCACAACCACTGACACACACCCACTGACGCACCCACACCCTCTAACACAACCACACCCGCTGACACACCCACTAACACACCCACACCCACTAACACACACATCCACTAACACACCCACACCCACTACACACACCCACACCCACTAACACACCCACACCCACTAACACACCCACACCTACTGACACACCCACTTACACACCCACACCCACTAACACACACACACCTACTGACACACCCACACCCACTGACACACCCACACCCACTAACACACCCACTAACACACCCACTGACACACCCACACACACTAACACACCCACTAACGCACCCACTGACACACCCACATCCACTAACACACCCACACCTACTGACACACCCACTTACACACCCACACCCACTAACACACCCACACCTACTAACACACCCACACCCACTGACACACCCACACCCACTAACACACCCACACCCACTAACACACCCACTGACACACCCACACCCACTAACAACACCCACTAACGCACCCACTGACACACCCACATCCACTAACACACCCACACCCACTGACACACCCACACACACTAACACATCCACACCCACTGACCCACCCACACCCACTGACACACCAACACACACACCCACTGACACACCCACAGCCACTAACACACCCACACCCACTGACACACACTCACTGACGCACCCACACCCTCTAACACGACCACACCCGCTGACACACCCACTAACACACCCACACCCACTAACACACACACCCACTAACACACCCACACCCACTAACACACCCACACCCACTAACACACCCACACCTACTAACACACCCACTTACACACCCACACCCACTAACACACCCAGTAACACACCCACTGACACACCCACATCCACTAACACACCCACACCTACTGACACACCCACTTACACACCCACACCTACGGACACACCCACACCCACTGACACACCCACACCCACTGACACACACACCCACTAACACACCCACACCCACTAACACACCTACACCCACTAACACACCCACTAACACACCCACTGACACACCCACATCCACTAACACACACACACCTACTGACACACACACACCCAGACACACACACACCAACACCCACTCACACACCCACACCCACTAACACACCCACACCCACTAACACACCCACACCCACACCCACTGACACACCCACACCCACTAACACACCCACACCCACTAACACACCCACAGACACACCCACACCCACTGACACACCCACACCCACTGACACACCCACACACACACACACACCCACACCCACTGACACACCCACACCCACTAACACACCCACACACACACACACCCACACCCACTGACACACACACACTGACACACCCACACCCACTAACACACCCACACCCACTAACACACCCACACCTACTGACACACACACACCCACTGACACACCCACACCCGCTAGCACACACACACACCCACTGACCCACCCCACACCACTGACACACCCACACCCCACTGACACACCCACACCTACTGACACACCCACAGCCACTGACCCACCCACACCCACTGACACACCCACACCTACTGACACACCCACACCTACTGACACACCCACACCCACTGACACACCCACACCCACTGACACACACACACTGACACACCCACACCCACTAACACACCCACACCCACTAACACACCCACACCTACTGACACACCCACACCCACTGACACACACACACCCACTAACACACCCACACCACTAACACACCTACACCCAGTAACACACCCACTAACACACCCACTAACACACCCACTGACACACCCACATCCACTAACACACACACACACACCTACTGACACACACACACCCAGACACACACACACCCACTCACACACCAACACCCACTCACACACCCACACCCACTAACACACACACACCCACTGACACACCCACACCCACTGACACACCCACACCCAACTGACACACCCACACCCACTAACACACCCACACCCACTAACACACCCACAGACACACCCACACCCACTGACACACCCACACCCACTAACACACCCACTGACCACACCCACACCCACTAACGCATCCACTGACACACCCACATCCACTAACACACCCACACCTACTGACACACCCACTTACACACCCACACCCACTAACACACCCACACCTACTAACACACCCACACCAACTGACACACCCACACCCACTAACACACCCACACCCACTAACACACCCACTGACACACCCACACCCACTAACAACACCCACTAACGCACCCACTGACACACCCACATCCACTAACACACCCACACCTACTGACACACACACCCACTGACACACCCCACACACACTAACACACCCACACCCACTGACCCACCCACACCCACTGACACACCAACACACACACACCCACTGACACACCCACAGCCACTAACACACCCACACCCACTAACACACACACCCACTACACACCCACACCCACTAACACACCCACACCTACTGACACACCCACTTACACACCCACACCCACTAACACACCCACACCTACTGACACACCCACACCCACTGACACACCCACACCCACTAACACACCCACACCCACTAACACACCCACACCCACTAACACACCCACTGACACACCCACACCCACTAAAACACCCACTAACGCACCCACTGACACACCCACATCCACTAACACACCCACACCTACTGACACACCACTTACACACCCACACCCACTAACACACCCACACCTACTGACACACCCACACCCACTGACACACCCACACCCACTAACACACCCACTAACACACCCACTGACACACCCACACCCACTAACACACCCACTAACGCACCCACTGACACACCCACATCCACTAACACACCCACACCTACTGACACACACACACCCACTGACCACACCCACACCCGCTAACACACACACACCCACTGACCCACCCACACCCACTGACACCCCACCCACACCCCCACCCCACTCCACCCACCCCACTGACACACCCACACGTACTGACACACCCACACCCCACTGACCCACCCACACCCACTGACACACCCACACCCACTGACACACCCACACCTACTGACACACCCACACCCACTGACACACCCACACCCACTGACACACACACACTGACACACCCACACCCACTAACACACCCACACCCCACTAACACACCCACACCTACTGACACACCCACACCCACTGACACACACACACCCACTAACACACCCACACCCACTAACACACCTACACCCAGTAACACACCCACTAACACACCCACTGACACACCCACATCCACTAACACACACACACCTACTGACACACACACACCCAGACACACACACACCCACTCACACACCAACACCCACTCACACACCCACACCCACTAACACACCCACACCCACTAACACACCCACACCCACTGACACACCCACACCCACTGACACACCCACACCCACTAACACACCCACACCCACTAACACACCCCACACCTACTAACACACCCACAGACACACCCACACCCACTGACACACCCACACCCACTGACACACCCACACACACACCCACACACACTGACACACCCACACCCACTAACACACCCACACACACACACTCCCACACACACACCCACACACACCCACACACACACACACACACTAACACACCCACACCCACTGACACACCAACACACACACACACCCACTGACACACCCACAGCCACTAACACACCCACACCTACTGACACACCCACACCCACTGACACACCCACACCCACTGACACACACACACTGACACACCCACACCCACTAACACACCCACACCCACTAACACACCCACACCTACTGACACACCCACACCCACTGACACACACACACCCACTAACACACCCACACCCACTAACACACCTACACCCAGTAACACACCCACTAACACACCCACTGACACACCCACATCCACTAACACACACACACCTAATGACACACACACACCCAGACACACACACACCCACTCACACACCAACACCCACTCACACACCCACACCCACTAACACACCCACACCCACTAACACACCCACACCCACTGACACACCCACACCCACTGACACACCCACACCCACTAACACACCCACACCCACTAACACACCCACACCCACTAACACACCCACAGACACACCCACACCCACTGACACACCCACACCCACTGACACCCCCACACACACACCCACACACACTGACACACCCACACCCACTAACACACCCACACACACACACTCCCACACACACACCCACACACACCCACACACACACACACACTAACACACCCACACCCACTGACACACCAACACACACACACCCACTGACACACCCACAGCCACTAACACACCCACAACCACTGACACACACCCACTGACGCACCCACACCCTCTAACACAACCACACCCGCTGACACACCCACTAACACACCCACACCCACTAACACACACATCCACTAACACACCCACACCCACTAACACACCCACACCCACTAACACACCCACACCCACTAACACACCCACACCTACTGACACACCCACTTACACACCCACACCCACTAACACACACACACCTACTGACACACCACACCCACTGACACACCCACACCCACTAACACACCCACTAACACACCCACTGACACACCCACACACACTAACACACCCACTAACGCACCCACTGACACACCCACATCCACTAACACACCCACACCTACTGACACACCCACTTACACACCCACACCCACTAACACACCCACACCTACTAACACACCCACACCCACTGACACACCCACACCCACTAACACACCCACACCCACTAACACACCCACTGACACACCCACACCCACTAACAACACCCACTAACGCACCCACTGACACACCCACATCCACTAACACACCCACACCCACTGACACACCCACACACACTAACACATCCACACCCACTGACCCACCCACACCCACTGACACACCAACACACACACCCACTGACACACCCACAGCCACTAACACACCCACACCCACTGACACACACTCACTGACGCACCCACACCCTCTAACACGACCACACCCGCTGACACACCCACTAACACACCCACACCCACTAACACACACACCCACTAACACACCCACACCCCACTAACACACCCACACCCACTAACACACCCACACCTACTAACACACCCACTTACACACCCACACCCACTAACACACCCAGTAACACACCCACTGACACACCTACATCCACTAACACACCCACACCTACTGACACACCCACTTACACACCCACACCTACGGACACACCCACACCCACTGACACACCCACACCCACTGACACACACACACCCACTAACACACCCACACCCACTAACACACCTACACCCACTAACACACCCCACTAACACACCCACTGACACACCCACATCCACTAACACACACACACCTACTGACACACACACACCCAGACACACACACACCAACACCCACTCACACACCCACACCCACTAACACACCCACACCCACTAACACACCCCACACCCACCTGACACACCCACACCCACTGACACACCCACACCCACTAACACACCCACACCCCACTAACACACCCACAGACACACCCACACCCACTGACACACCCACACCCACTGACACACCCACACACACACACACACCCACACCCACTGACACACCCACACCCACTAACACACCCACACACACACACCCACACCACTGACACACACACACTGACACCCCCACACCCACTAACACACCCACACCCACTAACACACCCACACCTACTGACACACACACACCCACTGACACACCCACACCCACTGACACACCCACAGCCACTGACCCACCCACACCCACTGACACACCCACACCTACTGACACACCCACACCTACTGACACACCCACACCCACTGACACACCCACACCCACTGACACACACACACTGACACACCCACACCCACTAACACACCCACACCCACTAACACACCCACACCTACTGACACACCCACACCCACTGACACACACACACCCACTAACACACCCACACCCACTAACACACCTACACCCAGTAACACACCCACTAACACACCCACTAACACACCCACTGACACACCCACATCCACTAACACACACACACCTACTGACACACACACACCCAGACACACACACACCCACTCACACACCAACACCCACTCACACACCCACACCCACTAACACACCCACACCCACTGACACACCCACACCCACTGACACACCCACACCCAACTGACACACCCACACCCACTAACACACCCACACCCACTAACACACCCACAGACACACCCACACCCACTGACACACCCACACCCACTAACACACCCACTGACACACCCACACCCCACTAACGCATCCACTGACACAACCCACATCCACTAACACACCCACACCTACTGACACACCCACTTACACACCCACACCCACTAACACACCCACACCTACTAACACACCCACACCAACTGACACACCCACACCCACTAACACACCACACCCACTAACACACCCACTGACACACCCACACCCACTAACAACACCCACTAACGCACCCACTGACACACCCACATCCACTAACACACCCACACCTACTGACACACACACCCACTGACACACCCACACACACTAACACACCCACACCCACTGACCCACCCACACCCACTGACACACCAACACACACACACCCACTGACACACCCACAGCCACTAACACACCCACACCCACTAACACACACACCCACTAACACACCCACACCCACTAACACACCCACACCTACTG
>JAXLNO010005657.1:0-74971 GCA_038087875.1 Malacoraja senta
CTGTCAGAGTGGCTATCGGGTTTTGGTCACCCTCCGTGACCAAGGCCCTCCTCCCCCGTTTGCTCAGTTTGGCCGGGCGGCCAGCTCTATGAAGAGCCCTGGTGGTTCCAAAGTTCTTCCATTTTTAGAATGACGGAGGCCACTGTGCTCTTCGGGACCTGCAATGCTGCAGAAATTGTTTTATACCCTTCCCCAGATCAGTGTCTCGACACAATCCTGTCTCGGAGGTCTACGGACAATTCCATCATCTTCATGGCTTGGTTTTTGCTCTGACATGCACTGTCAACTGTGGGACTTTTCCAAATCATGTACAATCAATTTAATTTACCAGTGGTGGACTCCAATCAAGTTGTAGAAACATCTCAAGGATAATCAATGGAAACAGGATGCACATAAGCTCAATTTTGAGTGTCACAGCAAAGGGTCTGAATACTTATGTAAATGTGATATTTCAATCATTTATTTTTAATTACTTTGCAAAAATTTCTAAACACCTGTTTTTGCTTTTTTATTATGGGGTATTGTGTGTAGATTGATGATTTAAAAAAAAAAGAATTTAATCCATTTTAGAATAAGGCTGTAACGTAACAAAATGTGGAAAAAGTGAAGGGGTCTGAATACTTTCTGAATGCACTGTATCCTACACACACTAGGGACAATTTGCACTTATACCAAGCCAGTTAACCTACAAACCTGTAGGATTTTGGATTGTGGGAAGAAAGCAAAGATCTCGGAGAAACCCCCACGCGGTCACGGGAGAACATACAAACTCCGTACAGACAGCATCCATAGTCAGGATCGAACCCAGGTCTCTGGCGCTGCAAGCGCTGTAAGGCAACAATTCCGCTGCACCCCCATGCCACCCTTAGATCCAAATCTTTATGTGATAATGTTTAAATGTCATACATACACTTATCTTGAAATAAAAGCATGCCAGTATTTAGACATTGTAATTCTGTTCAAACATGTTTCCCCCTGGCACATCAGAATTTGACGTCTCGAAGGCCTCAAGGGGCTTTCAACTGACAACTGCAGGCAGCTTACTAATTCACATTTTGTAGTCCTGTTTCACTTGGAAAGTGTAGACACAAGGAACTGCAGATGCTGGTTTATGAAAAAAGAGAAACAAAGTGCTGGAGTAACTCAGCGAGTCAGGCAGCATCTCTAGAGAACTCAGGGAGGCGACATTTTGGTTGGGACCCTTTGATATGCTGCCCGACCCACTGTTACTCCAGCACTTTGTGTTTATTTTTTCACATGGATAGTGGTTGCTCCAGCTAGTTTCTCGATTTGTTGATCCACAGTTTAACGTGTGAAGTAGAAAAAAAGGTTTCATTAATCTCATTTATAATTCCATTGGTTTATAATATATGCACACACACATGGAGTGTCCGCAAGGGGAAGTGCAAGCTATCTTATTCTTGGGAATGGAAGTAAGTGTGTCCATGGAACTGGCAGGCAGTAGTAAATGTTGCAAACCATTGCAGTAAGCTGCAATAGCTCAAAGCCTTTTACTTTGCCAAATCAGTTTTACAGAGCTTGCCGTAAAACACTTAAATCCAGTGTAAATACCAACTATACTTTTAGTTTACTTTAGAGATACAGCGTGGAAACTGGCTGTTCGCCCCATCAAATCACCCATACACTGGTTCTATCCTACACACTAGAGACAATGTACAGAAGCCAATTAACCTACAAACCTGCACGTCTTTGAATGTGGGAGGAAACCGGAGGTCTGGAGCAAATCCAGGCGGGCACAAAGAGAACAGACAAACTCCGTAGAGACAGCACCCGTAGTCAGGATCAAACCCGGGTCTCTGCCACTGCAACTCTACCGCTGCGCCACTGTGCCCCCTCTTTGGTGAAGTGGATACATTGCATAATCCCTTGAGTATACATTTACTACACCTAGTCACAAGAAACTAGAAGAAGGAGCAGGCCACTAAGCCCTCTCAAACAAATTCCACCATCCAAGGTGCTCATAGCTGATCCATGATAGCTTCAAGTTCTATTCTTTGCCATTTCCCCACAATCCTCAATTCTTCGATCTTTCAAGGATTTACCAATCTCCACTTTTAAATTAATCTTGGGGACAGAGAACTCCAGAGATTTACTATTCTCTGGACCTTCCCAGCGTCAGCAATGAAAAAGTGACAAATTACGAATGTATGCTGAAGAAGCTGCATATGTCTTCATTGATTGATATGTCCACACATGCAGAATGTTTACTTGGGGATGTGCACATTAACACTACAGTGAATTCAGAAAGTATTCAGACCCCTTCACTGGTCGGCGTGGACTCGGTGGGCCGAAGGGTCTATTTCCACGCTGTATCTGTAAATTAAACTAAACAAAATAAGATTTGGCATTCAACCCCAGTTCCATTTGCTCCAATTAGCTCTCACATATTTAACAATCTATCCAGAGAAATGTACAGCACAGGAACAGGCCCTATGACCATCTTTCCTTGCATGTCCAACTATCGTATCTGCCTCCACAACCACCCTGGCAGTACATTCCCGGCAATCAGCACCCTCTGTGTAAACAAACGTGCCCGGCGCATCTCCTTTAAACTCTCCCTTTCACCATAAAGCTTCCATTACCATTTAACAGAAGACAGTAGCTTGAAAACTCAACAGATTACAGATGCTGGAATCTTGAGCAAAAAACAAACTGCTGATGAACCCAGTGGGTCAGGCAACATCTGTGGAGGGAAATGTCAGATGGCATTTTTGTCTCAGGACTCTTCTCCTGACCGAACAAGGGTCCTGACCCGAAATGTCATCTGTCCATTTCCCTCCACAGATGCTGACTGACCCACTGAGTTCCTCCAGCACTTTGATTTTTACAGAAGACAGTAGCTCATCAGACGGCCCCGTCACCATGGGTACAGGTCCTGTTTCGGCACAGCTGCTGTGTTCCTAGCTTAGATCACCTTCTTCTCTTTAGGTGATTTTCACTTTTAAGAATAGGGTAGCGGGGATCACATGCCAGATGCTTCGAAAGTGAAGTGCCCAGCCTTCAGAGAAGAGGACGGATGGTTTTCTCAGTACAACTGGCTCATTGCAGTCATTACCGTGTGTAGTCTTTGGTGCATTCATGTGTCGGTGCAGACTGTCAGCCCCTTCAGCTGAAGCAGCACTTCTCACAACAACACACAAAAGGCTGATGTTTCGTGCCTACAGGGACTTTGCAATGAACCTTCCTTGGATGATATCCTCCTATGAATAATACAAGAAAACACTCTGGGCCCTGGTAGAATTACACATCTACTTTTCCCCGCTCCCATTGCATAGCTCAAAATGCACATACAGATCTGAATAGAGCAGAAAAAGATTACATGTAAATCTAAATTTCAAATGTTTATACAATTACCCAATTCTTACTACAGTCTCTGAATTATTTTTGAAGCAAGGTGAATGCTTTCTGGGCAACCCATCTTCAACAACATGATCCCACTAACAGCAAATAAAATAACGGACCAGCTAATCAATTATTGTTGGCACTGGATGGGGAAAGAATTTAGGCTCGGACACTGGGAAAACATACACGCTCTTCCACAAATAATGCCCATTGGGTCTTTCACAGTGATCTGCACAGAAAGATGGCCTGACTTATGAATTCACCAGTAGTCGCACTAAATGATGGATATAGAAATGACAGTACATTGTGCTCCACCTCCAAAATCCTTTCAAGTGTAGCCACTGGAAAGAATCTCAGAAGCAAATTATAACACACTGACGCCTCTACGTAGCACTTTTAGCACAGCTGGCCAAGGATAAATTTCTGGGCACTGAGTTTAATAATGATTACTTCGTGTCAGCTTGGATAATGTGCTGATAAACGAGTGCATCTACTATAGTGAAACAACCTTTGCTCAACTTTAACCCCCTGGGAGGCTTCTCTAGTTTTTGTCATGAGCAATTAAGAATATTATTCATTCATAATAATATATTAATTTTCATTAATGGTAAAAGCAAGAGTAATTTACATTAAATTATAGCGAATGTGAAACATTCAGAAGGCCATGCAGCTGCAATGCAGAGAGAAATTGAATTAAAGTTGAAGGCCAATAGACCAATATTGACTCTTTCACCTCAGATGCTGTTTGACTTGCTGTTTGTTTCCATATTGCTGGAATTTAGTTCAGGTTGTCATCATTTGGCATCAATTTTCTCATGCAATGTTGTTTTTTTACCTTTTATGCAGCTGGAGTAGAAACATAGAAAATATGTGCAGGAGTAGGCCATTCGGCCCTTCGAGCCTGCACCCTATATGATCATGGCTGATCATCCAACTCAGTATCCTGTACCTGCCTTCTCTCCATACCCCCTGATCCCTTTAGCCACAAGGGCCACATCTAACTCCCTCTTAAATATAGCCAATGAACTGGCCTCAACTACCTTCTGTGGCAGAGAATTCCAGAGATTCACCACTCTCTGTGTAGGAAAATAAAAAGCAAAACTAGAACATTCAATTTCTTTATGAACATATAAATTCAAGGCAAGAATAGCCACTCAAGCCTGCACCAACATTTAACAAATTTCTGGCTGATTTGACTGTAAATTCAATGTTGTATTGCAGCCGACCCTCGGTGGCTGTTCAGCCTTTGCTTATCAAATTTTTGATCAACTTCAAATATCCTCTCAATATCTACCCTATCAAGACCCTTCAGCACTATTCGGTTTACACAATTAAGGTCTGGTTATCTAGTTTTTCTGATAATTTATTGTATTATTGATCATTGTATATTTGCCTGTAAAGCTGTAGCAATAATTGTTCCATTATCAGCACATACGACAATTAAACACTCTTGATTTTTACTTTCCAATCGTCTCTTTTCACACGTCTAAACTCTCATGGAAATGAGCCTAGCCTGTCCAACAATTCCAGTGGACAATCCATCCATTCTAGTTATTGTCTCTAAATTGCTTCTAATCATATTAACGTTCTTCTTTAAATAAGGAAAGCGATATGGTCTCATCACTGCTCCATATACTGTCAGTGAAGCTTAATCTTCCCTACTTTCAAATTCAATTTACTTACCACTGAATGGTAATTTGGTTAGTTTTCCTATTTACTTGCAATATCTGCACACTTGCTTTTTGCAGTAGGACACCCAGATCCCTCAGTGTCTCTTTATTTTTCATTCAATGGATGTATACTTCGCAGGCTGAACTAGCATTTAATTGCCCATCCCCAATTGCCCTTGAGAAAGTGGTAGTAAACAGCCTTCTTGGGATTCTGCAGAGCATAGCACGTTGGTAGGAAGGGCATTACTCAAGAGAACGTTATTTGATAAGGTTCAGAATGTAGAATATATATTTTTTAATTAATATACGTGGAACAGACTGTGAAATTTAGGCCTTGTTCTCAGAAACGTATATACAATCTCTGCTAGATCACACTTAGAGTAATGTTTAAGAAGGAACTGCAGATGCTGAAAAAAATCGAAGGTAGATAAAAAATGCCAGAGAAACTCAGCGGGTGAGGCAGCATCTATGGAGCGAAGGAATAGGTGACGTTTCGGGCCGAGACCCTTCTTCAGACTTGTAACGTCACCCGAAACGTCACCTATTCCTTCGCTCCATAGATGCTGCCTCACCCGCTGAGTTTCTCCTGCACTTTTTATCTACCTTAGAGTAATGTGACCAGTTCTAATCTCTACATCACAAGCAATGTACAGAGCAATGAACCAGATCTAAAAATACTTTATTGGAAATATTCCCAATTAAGAAGTTGCATCTATTCGGATATAGTGACGATGCAGAAGCTTAATTAGAGTTGTGACTACTTTTAAATTCCTATTGAAAGTGTATTACATGCATAGTTCACAGCTTGTTCAACAGAAGCAGATTTCAAATCAGTGCCATTGTTAAACAACCTATATGTGTTCAGTTCTATAGCTCATGGATACAAAGATCAACTTGATGTTGACATTTTCAAATTAGTTAAACAACATAGTTATCCAGAGAACATAAAAATAAAGTAATGTAGGGTTCAACTGATGCACTGACAAAGAATAAAGTGTTGACTGATAGCATTTTACATATTTCCATCATCTGACATCATTAATTGCAATTAATTACTTTTATTAAAGAGATATTCACAAAGGGTTTTCAGTCGCCCATTTTCAATTCCTCAGGTTTATTTGTGTGCTTCAGACAGCTTTGTTGTTACATTAAAGATTGTTATTTACACAAGAGAATGAAAAAGACTGACAGCAGCAAGGTGCTACCTGTTCACAACATAAACATTGCAACATTTAGAAATAACTCTGTGAAACGTGTCATTCTATATCACAACCACTGCATGAAGCCAACTGATATATCAGAGGCACCATTGTTCTTAACTTCACTGAATAAGTCATCTTAACCAGGATTGTTTGAAAGATTTATCAGGCATGAACCGAATTACCTTAAAGTTAAAGGTACAATAATAAAAAACACAAAAGACTGCTGCACAAAAGCATACTTTTATAATGTGTAATTGTTTAATGCATTAAGCAGCAGCAGGCAATAAAAGAAAATTGAAGAAATTATATATCTTTGCGTATCCCCACATCTGACTGACAATGCATTTAGACATTATTGTTCATTAGAATGGATAAATACTTGCTATATTTGTGGTGTATATTTTGAAAAATATCTTGAATTAATGCACAAACATTAAACACAAAGAGAAAATGCTTAAAACACTCAGTTAACTTATTAGATTTGTGACTTCTGCAGAATTGGGAAAGAGAGGAACAAGGAACTGCACATGCTGGTTTACAAAAAAAAGACCAGAAGTGCTGGAGTAGCTTAGTGGGCCTCATTTCCTGAGTAGCTCTAGCACTTTGTGTCTCTTTTTGGGGAAAGAAAGGAATTCAGTTACTTTTAAGCTGCAGAGAGCATGGGAGAGAAAATAAAAAGTGCAGAGGGAGTATCTGAGGTCAGGCTTGCCCTGGAGATGGGCTGTAAATACATTGATGCATTACCAGGATAGTCAGACAGTCCTGAACAAAAAGACACAACAACTATAAAACAAGGACATAAAAGATGCAAAATACAGAGATGTGGCATATGCCCAGTGGGTCAGGAGAGAGGAACACTGAGCCAACATCTCAAATGGATTGGCAAGTTCTATTACAAAAGAGAAAGCGAGTTAACTAAAGTTGTAGAATTTGATATTCAGTCTATAAAATTAAAATGTACCAGTCAAAAGAGGTGTTGCTGTTCCTCAAGCTTATATTGGGATATAACAGTGCAGGAGGCCAAAGAAAAGAGATCAGAGTGGGAGTGAGCTGAAGAATTAAAGTGACAGGCAACAGGAATCAGAATCAATCTATAGATTGAATGTAGGTGCTCCAGAAAGCAGTTAGCATGTGTTTTGTCTGATGTGGAGGAGATCTTGTTGTGAATAGTAAATGCAGTGCAATAAATTGGATGAAGTGTAAGTGAATCACTGCTTCACCAGGAAGGACTGCTTGGATCCCTGGAGGCAGAGAACAAAGTGAAAGGAAACCTGTGGTTGCAAGGGCAAGTGCCACAAGAAGGAATGTGGTTGGAAGTGACAGAAGCATGAAACAGAGAGCCTGGAGCTAAGGCAATGTATGTCTGGTGGTCTTTGTGCAGGTGGCAGGGATTGAAAAATTGCCCAGAGAAATGTGCAGGACTTTCATATGCAATAACTGTTAACAATAATTTCTATTCTTGAGTGCAGGTCCATGCCAGAAAATTGGATCAACCTGTATGTTTTCTATGCTTAAATTATTCACAAAAAGGTTATTGTGGTTTCTTTGAGTTATTTGCGTCCAGTTGCTGTGGAAGTCCTGCTCATCTGGAAATTGGACAAGCACTTCTTGTCATGGTTCATCCTAATATCAGTTTCAATTTAATTTTGTGTTTCCGGCATATGGTGGCATCATTGTCATGAACTGCTTATGTTAACTACTTAACAAGATAAATTGAATCAAAAGGTAGTGACTTGCAGCCTTTGTAAACAACTCATAATTAAATAAGATATCATGCTGAAAGTAGTCAACTAAACTTGAAAGCATTGTCCGATCTATTCCCACTCATTCTTCCACCAGAATGTTGCTTTTGTGGGCAAATAGCCTTGTAATTTTTATTTTAAAATCTAGTGCTAGTAGCCCTCTGCAAAGATCAAGTGAGTCTGTGATGTGCTCAATGCACATAGTTCAGAGACACATTGATCTGTGACTTTGGTGGTTATGAGGCCTACAGTCGCAGGGCACAATCGACCTGCTCCATCATTTGAAGGGAAGCCCATTTATAGATGCTTACCCCACCATGGATTTCCCTCTCATCTTCCCCCTCCCAATGGGCTGTCATTGAGAGACTGCTTTAACCATGCCACCTGCTTCCCATGGCTCAGCATGTAAGGACAGTGCAGCTGCCCGCCTAACATGCAGCTACTCCTTGCAAAATGCCTGGTTCATATTTTAACTCGCTTAGAAGGGACCAAATAACAATTGCATAGAGAAAATATATTTCAATAGACAATAGGTGCAGGAGTAGGCCTTTCGGCCCTTCGAGCCATTCAATGTGATCATGGCTGATCATCCCCATGCCTTCTCCCCATATCCCCTGACTCCACTATCTTTAAGAGCCCTATCTAGCTCTCTCTTGAAAGCATCCAGAGAACCTGCCTTCACCGCTCTCTGAGGCAGAGAATTCCACAGACTCACAACACTCTGTGAGAAAAAGTGTTTCCTCGTCTCTGTTCTCAATGGGTTACCCCTTATTCTTAAACTGTGGCCCCTGGTTCTGGACTCCCCCAACATCGGGAACATGTTTCCTGCCTCTAGCATGTCGAAACCCTTAACAATCTTATATGTTTCAATAAGATCTCCTCTCATCCTTCTAAACTCCAGAGTGTACAAGCCCAGCCGCTCCATTCTCTCAGCATATGACAGTCCCGCCATCCCGGGAATTAACCTTGTAAACCTACGCCGCACTCCCTCAATAGCAAGAATGTCCTTCCTCAAATTAGGGGACCAAAACTGCACACAATACTCCAGGTGTGGTCTCACTAGGGCTCTGTACAACTGCAGAACCACTCACCCATTTCCCCCAATGCAATATTCCACCACTCATGCATAGCCCAGGTGCAGCTCATTTCCCGTCATCCCCCAGCACTCCCTCCACCTCCTCTTCACCCTCCCTCTTCTTTGACCTCACCTCCTACCGTTTCCCAATCCCTCCCTCACCTCTCTCTCCCTCTCCTTTCCCCTACCCTCAGTCACTCCCTCCTTCCCTCCATAACTCCTCTCCCCTCCCTACCTCCCTCCTATCCCTCTATCCCCCCCACTCCTCACCTCCCTCTATCCCCCCGCCACTGTCCCTCTTGACCTCCCCCACTGCCATCCTCTCCCTCTATTCCCCCTCCTCACCCACTCACCCTCCTCACCTCCCCAAATTTCCCTGCTCTCCCTATCCCCTCCTCTCCCTCAATCCCCCCCTCTCCCTCCTCACCTCCCCAGGATCTTTCCCCTCTCCTCCTCCCCTCCCCCACCCTCTCCTTTCACCTACCCTCAGTCACTCCCTCCATCCATAAAAATCAGCATCTGCAGTTCCTTCCTCCACAGGTCATTCATTGTTAGCTGTGGTTTAGATCCCGTTGACTTGACGATTGGACACGTGTGCGTGTGCGTGTGCGTGTGTGTGCGTGTGTGTGCGTGCATGTGCGCGTGTGTGTGTGTGTGTGTGTGTGTGTGTCTCTCCATGTAAACTGCTCGGCCACCTCTCCCTCCCTCCTTCTGCCCACTCCGGCTCAGCCGCCGCTCGGTCCATTCCCGTCCTGCTTGCCGCTCGGCCCGTCCCCGCCCGGCCAGTCCCTGCCTACCTGCCTGCTAGCTACCGCCGCCGGGCCGAAGGGGGGGGGGGTGCGGGATGGAGTCGCTGTTCGTCACGGTGGACACCATGAGTTTCGACGAGCTGGTGGAGAAGATCTCCTCTGAGATGGCCGTGAGGGTGAGTTACCACAGCGGCAGCGGCGGAGGAGATGGACGGTCACAGCCATTCACCCAGGTGGATGGATAGACGGGACCGCCATTCTCGCAGAGAGCGGCGGGGAGAGGGGTGAGTGAGGGAGCGAGAGACGGGACCAGGGTCTCCACTGACACTCGCAACCCGCCCCCGCGGCCGCCGTCGGTGGTGGGGGAGACGGTAGACAAGTTAATGTGAGGAGGGGTGAGAGGAGTTTGTGAGTGAGACGGGAGAGGCCGCGGTGCAGGAAGGGGCGTCGCTGTGGCATTGACTGACAGGAGAGGAGACCAATCTGCGAAAATATACCACCAATCGGAACAAAACTAATTACACTTGCAGCACAGTAGTATGGTGAGTAAGTTGGCGGAAAATCATAGCGCTATCTGTACCGTTTTTGCGCAAATAAAAAACCAACGCAAACCGGAAGAGCACAAGATCAGAGTTTTAGATATGTATAGATAGATACCCTTCCAGTTGAAGGAAATGACTAAATTCCCTATATGCTGACCTGCATACATAGAACAGGCTGATACAATGCTGCATGTCATTACAAATCAAATGGAAGGTTACATTTTTGGTTGAAGTTTTACAGTCAATTAATTTTGGAATACAAAATCGTCAAATTTGGTCAAACCGCTCCACCCTCCCCCACCCTTAGAAAAGTGGGGAATGTTTTAAATGGTGAGAAGCTGAAAGATGTTGGTGTTCAGAGAGACAACAGTGTCCTTGCATTCATAAATAAAGGGACTGCAATGAAGGTTCACTAGACAGATTTCTGGTAGGGACATCATTTAAAGAGGTCGTGCCTTTACTCTCCAGACTTTAGAATGACAATAGGCAATAGGTGCCGGAAAAGGCCATTCGGCCCTTCGAGCCAGCACCGCCATTCAATGTGATAATGGCTGATTATCCACAATCAGTACCCCGTCCCTGCATTTTCACCATATCCCTTGAGTCTGCTATCTAACTCTCTCTTGAAAGCATCCAGACAATTGGTCTCCACTGCCTTCTGAGGCAGAGAATTCCCAGATTCACAATTCTCTGGGTGAAAAAGTTTTTCCTCACCTCCGTTCTAAATGGCCTACCCCTTATTCTTAAACTGTGGCCCCTGGTTCTGGACTCCCCCAACATCGGGAACATGTTTACTGCCCCTAGCGTGTCCAATCCCTTAATAATCTTATGTTTCAATAATATTAATGTATATTGTAAACACCGAGCCTTGCGGTACCCCACTAGTCACTGCCTGCCATTCTGAAAGGGACCCGTTAATCCCTACTCTTTGTTTCCTGTTTGCCAACCAATTTTCTATCCATGTCAGTACCCTACCCCCAATGTGCTCTAATTTTGCCCAATAATCTCCTGTGTTGGACCTTACCAAATGCTTTCTGAAAGTCCAGGTACACTACATTCACTGGCTCTCCCTTGTCCATTTTCCTAGTTACATCCTCAAAAAATTCCAGAATATTAGCCAAGCATGATTTCCCCTTCGTAAATACATGCAGACTTGGACCGATCCTGTGACTGCTACTACTGAGAGGTAATCTTACTGAAGCACGCAAAATTCTTGGCAGCATTGGCGGGGCAGTTGTAAGGATGACCTTTCCTTTGGCTGGCATGTCTGGACCTGGGGTGACTGTCTTATATAAGTGATCAGCCAACGAGCCCTGAGATGGGGAGTTTTCTTTACCCAGAGGCAGTAAATCCTTACATTCTTTACCCAAGAAGGGTGCAGAGAATCTGTTGCTGAGTATAATAGAGAGATTCATAGATATTTGGGGATTTGGTGAATTAGGCAATGTGGGGTTTGGACAGGACAGAGGTGCTGAAGTAAAAGATCTGCCATGATCTTGCTTAAAGGTAAAAGAGGCACAAAGGGCTTAATGGGTTAAACTTGCTTGTATTTATTATTTTCATTTTAAATGTTGTAACAGAGGAACTCTGGTGTTATATGTTATTGGTACTGCAGTGGGGAAGTCAGCCTAGATTTCCATGGTAAGTTGAAATGAGGTTTGATCTCATTACCATTGCACAAAGATGAGACTGTTACCAAATGAACCAGGGTAGATAAAATCTTTTGTTAACCTACCCCGTTATGATCACATCAATTGGTAATGATAGGTTGGCTTTCTTGTTACTTTACTTGCTTAATGCCTTATATAACTTACTGGGGAAGCCGCTTTAATCTACAACTCACACAAAGTCAAATCAAAACAGATCAGAAACCAAATGGTTTGTTGATCATGATAGCTGATTTGGGAAATGCCTCCTTGTAATTGATGCAAGCCAAACTTGGCATAATTCAGTCCTGTGTCGAATGTCCTCTCAGAACCACAAATATACTGATCATAATAAACCACAGCTCGAAGCACAAAGTGATTACTCAAGAGAGAATAATTTTGCTTTTAGGATCTGCGTCACTACAATGGAGGTTGTCAATTATACATTGGAGGTTGTACAATAATTAAAAGTGGACAACATGAAGTATGAGAGTAGGAAATTGAGTGGCAATATATGGAGGTATCTTAAAAGAATTGATTGGTGTGTTCCTTCAGTATATTTCAGTATATTTAGTACAGTGATACTTCAAGAACAAAACAAACGAAACCTCGATTGATGAGAAATTAAATTTGTCCTCTAAAGTTTATCATTTTCCAAAGAGATAGCCACATCCTGTTCTGAACTTGCATGGCTCCATTTTTCAATAAATTCAATTATAAATCTCTCTGGTTGAAACCAGTTCTAATGCCTTTCCTTGACCACAAACACAGTGGGATATCCTTATGATCCAGTGCTCACGTTTTAAGATTTGGCGGGAATTTTACATAAATCCACCAAAGCCTCTAAAACCTTTAAATCCTTTCATAATTTCCAAGTAATTTAAAACTTAATCTAAACCTAAATGCTGTAATTTTAACTTAATTTACCAGCATTATTGTATATCATGTGGTTTCTGAAACCAGAGATGATTTCCAGCTGCACATACTCTGAGAATTTTCCACTTTCTCATGATGTTATCTACTTTTCAAATTCAATTTGTGCAAATTCATTAACTTCCATGATGATGTGGCTCAGCCTTCTGCAGAAAAGGCTCCACCCACCCATCGTTCTTCTGTTCAATGGCTTAGATTGATTTCTTGTCGAAGAACGCTTCAATTTCAAAATCATTCCCGTATGTTCATTTCCTTACTCCCTTAATACCTTCCTATCACTGAAACTTTTTGGGAGCCATTTACCCCTCAGTACATTTTGCAATTCACTAATGTATGTCTTTGGTACATTACAAAATAGTACATGAAATAAATATAGGTATTACTCAAGTTGCAAATGTGTCCCTTACACCTCTGAAGCTACAGAATATGGTATTTGTCCTCAATTTATAAGGCTTCTATTACTATTACAGTTGAAACGTGCTAATCATCAATGATAATGCATCTTGGACTATCTCCCTCACAATTTTATCGTCTCTGAAATTCTAAAGATTTTTTATTGATTTATCAGTTTCTTCTGCGCACACTTCAGGATTGCTTCCAAATATCCCATTCATTTTGAGAATCTCCTCTATGAAAGCATCATGTTATAATCATTAATACTAAGCTGGATGCAATCAATGGAATTGAAAAAGATTAGCATTATTTTGGATAGTTAAATCTTGAAGTGTCAGCAGTGCAAACAAATAGGGTAAAGGTAAGAATAAAATGTTATTCCTGCAAGTTCACTATATGTTATAATTGACTGACGTGTTTGAATGGAGAGAATGAAAAAACAGATTTAGGATGTGGTTGGAAGAGCAGAATCAAAGGCATGAATCCGTGAGGTTAATGGTTATTGTGGAAACAGCAAGGGCCTTTCTGGCAAGATTTGAAAACATATAAGGCTGGTGTTGAACCTTTTAAAAGTGCCGATATTTTCAAGATCAATTTCAAGAAATGTGCGAGGCAGCATAATATTCGCCTGTGTGAGGAAGTGAAGAAACTAGCTACTCATCTAAATATGTTCTTAATGAGGACAAAACAGGGCTCTTTTGGAAGACAATCCACTCACATGTTGTCCACATAAGGGATATGTGTACTTGGCTCCTGTGCATTTATGAGATTGAAAATATCTCTGAGAAGATAATGGCAAGTTGACAAATGAGGCTGGGTTTGATGAAGTAGACCAGAATGACATGGAAGAGTATTTGGAAATGTATGGCGATAACTTTGGAATGAAGATCTGTTGGAGCTAAGAGGAGCAAAATACCACAGTCACCAAACCAACTTACCACAAAAAGATTTATATATGCATTTCTCTGCAGTGAAAGTGATTACGATCTTCAAAGTTGATGATTGCAACAAGCAGCTCTGCATTAAATGTGATTCCTTGAAAGAAAGTGCTGTGCTTTGCTATAAAGAATCTGATCAGATACTTGTGTGGATATATTTTAAAGTATTTATGTTTTTTTGCTCAATATTATTGAGCTCAGAAATACAATAAAAGTTTATATTTTAAAACTAATGAGAACTACCTTTTCAATTTCGAAATGCCCAGAAATGCCCACTTCCAAAATTAAGGTAAAATTATTTCAAAATTATTGTAAATTGTTTTCAAACTACCATAGTAACAACAAATCCTTTTAATTTGACTACAAACAAAACACGTTGTGGAAAAAGTAGCTATATGTTTAACATAGAGTCATAGTCATAGAGTGATACAGTGTGGAAACAGGCCCTTCGGCCCAACTTGCAGGCCACACAGGCCAACAATGTCCCAGCTACACTAGTCCCACTTGCCTGCGTTTGGTCCATATCCCTCCAAACATGTCCTATCCATGTACCTGTCCAACTGTCTCTTAAATGATGGGATAGTCCCAGCTTCAACTACCTTCTCTGGCAGCTTGTTCCATACACCCACCACCCTTTGTGTGAGAAAGTTACCCTTGGATTCCTATTAAATCTTTTCCCCTTCACCTTGAACCTATGTCCACTACTCCTCTACCCGATCTATTCCTCTCATGATTTTGTACACAATTAGGTGGTACTAGCTCAAATAAATTAAAAATGATGATGGCAATGTTTACACCCACTCATTCAATAGACAATAGACAATATAGGTGTGGGAGTAGGCCATTTGGCCCTTCGAGCCAGCACCGCCATTCAATGTGATCATGGCTGATCATCCCCAATCAGTACCCCATTCCTGCCTTCTCCCCATATCCCCTGACTCCGCTATTTTTAAGAGCCCTATCTAGCTCTCTCTTGAAAGCATCCAGAGAACCTGCCTGCACCGCCCTCTGAGGCAGAGAATTCCACAGAATCACCACTCTCTGTGAGAAAAAGTGTTTCCTCGTCTCCGTTCTAAATGGCTTACTCCTTATTCTTAAACTGTGGCCCCTGGTTCTGGACTCCCCCAACATCGGGAACATGTTTCCTGCCTCTAGCGTGTCCAAGCCCTTAACAATCTTATATGTTTCAATGAGATAACCTCTCATCCTTCTAAACTCCAGAGTGTACAAGCCCAGCTGCTCCATTCTCTCAGCATATGACAGTCCCGCCATCCCGGGAATTAACCTTGTGAACCTACACTGCACTCCCTCAATAGCAAGAATGTCCTTCCTCAAATTAGGGGACCAAAACTGCACACAATACTCCAGGTGTGGTCTAACTGGGACTCTGTACAACTGCAGAAGGACCTCTTTGCTCCTATATTTGATTCCTCTTGTTATAAAGGCTAACATGCCATTCGCCTTCTTCACTGCCTGCTGTACCTGCATGCTTACTTACATAGACTGATGTACAAGGACCCCCAGATCCCGTTGTACTTCCCCTTTTCCCAACTTGACTCCATTTAGATAGTAATCTGCCTTCCTGTTTTTGCTACCAAAGTGGATAACCTCACATTTATCCGCATTAAACTTCATCTGCCATGCATCTGCCCACTCCCCAACCTGTCCAAGTCACCCTGCATTCTCATAGCATCCTCCTCACAGTTCACACTGCCACCCAGCTTTGTGTCATCTGCAAATTTGCTAATGCTAAATCTGCTAAATTCAACAGGTTAAAAGGAAAGTTTCAAGAGGGACTTGAATGAAGGTAATATTTGTACCATGTCGGCACTAGGGTCGATGATACTTTATAATGAGAGAGCATCAACACCACGATACAAGGGTTCAGGATGATGATAAATAATCTGGTCTTCTAAAGCATGACACCTGTGGGTTTTTTTAACAACTGGATCTTCAATGCATTGACCCCTTTAGTCTCCTGACCAAAGTTGGCACGACGGTTGCCTTTGTGTTGAAATATGTAGCCCTGGCAATTGTCAAAAGAATGACTAAATAAAAACAGATAATGCTTCAACACTCAGCAAGTCGCCGAGTAACTGTGGAAAGGGATACAGACAGAACAGAATGACAAGAGATTGTAGACATTGCAATCTAGAGCAAAAATCAAACCTCTGGAGGAACTCAATAGGTCTGGCAGCATTTATGGAGGGAAATGGACAGATTATGTTTCGAGTCTGGACCCTTCTTCAGACTGATGGAGTACCAGATTATCGCCAGCTATATCTCCTTTTCTTCATCAGTCTGAAGAATGGTCCCAATCTGAAATGTTGCCTGTCCATTTCTCTCCAAAGATGCTGCCTGCCATAATCCACAAGATTTAAAGATGGTTGAAAGCAAAGGTAAATGGAACAAGACCAATGCATAAATGGTACAGCTCTGAACGCAACTCTAGACCAGTGGTTCTTAACCTTTTTGGCACCAGTATGCGCATACTTGAACAAAACACTGTATGTGGTATGTACCTTTGTTAGGTTCCTAAACATGGGTGCAACAAATTGATATGTTATTTGTGTCCCCTTCATGACCCCCGGCAAAGCCCAAATGACCCCCATAGGGGGTCACGACCCCCAGGTTAAGAACCACTGCTCTAGACCAACTGACAACTGGAGATTAAGCTAACAGACTAATTGGAAGAATTGCATGTGAAAAATCTTCACAAGGTTCAGTTATGCACAGTTATTGCAAACTGATGAGCAATATTGCAAAAAACTCAAAACTATTTATAAAATGGTAACATGTTAAAAGGAAGGAACTAGTATATGTCTAACATGAGCATATGCAAAAATAACCCCATTATTATAAAAAGTCACATCCACAGCACTCAAAAATAACTATTTGATGGAGAAATAGTAATCTCATTTATCCTTTAACTTAGTAACAATGCAAAAACGTGATTGTGACCATATTTATGGCATGCACCAAGATTTGTTTCATTGATGAACTAATACATTTACAAAAAGTTCATTTTGTTTATGCTTCATGGCATCCAATTCATAGATGCTCATTTCTTATTTCCAGTCACGAATAACTGTACGTGTCAAATAATTGAAACAAAAAAATGGCCTTTCCACCCCCAAAGGTATTCCATCATATTTTTAATATGGTTGTTTTCTTTTTATCGAAACAAAAAACGTAATGTAAGAAATGACAGTTTTGGAATAAGGCCAAATGTCTCACCATCCAATGCCAAAAACCTTTGATGACAATAATTAATTACAATTTTGTGGTCAGTCAGGTGATTTCTAGCATGGATACCAGTTGATTCACTGGTGTTCGTGTTCAGATCAAGGTGAAGAACAAACAGACTTCTATGGAAAAGAATTGGCAAATGTTCATGCTGGGAGGGATATGCTTGTAGGTAGGCTTGATCAAAGTCAAAGAAAACTATTTTCATTCCACTTTGAAGTGGAAATCAAATTACTATGTCCAAAAAATAGCAATTCTTTCTATTTTAATTAATTTTGAAACAATTAGCTACAATCTATGCCAAGGGAAGCAAGCCAAAACATTTGCAACCATGTTCAGCCGCAAGTGCCAAATACGCGAACCGTCAAGATCCCCAACGTCGCAGACGCCAGTCTTCAGCCAACTCAATGCATTCCACATGAATTCCAAGAAATGGCTGAGAGCAGGGAATATAGCAAAGGCTATGGGCCCAGACAACATCCCATCTGTGGCCCAAGTGACCATGTTTCAAAACTAGCTGCGCCTTTAGCCAGAATAAAAACACAAAATGCAGGAAGAACTCAGCATGTCAGGAAGCATCTGTGGAAATAGAAATAATTGGTTCAGGTCCAGGATCCTTCATCAGAAATAAGGAAGAGTGAAACGGGTTGATGTAGATACCACCCAAGTTGATGGAGTATAATGGGTGGAACAGAAGGAATTTCTTTGATATGATGCAGTGATGTGAAGTTAAAGAGGAGTGAAGTTCTGTGTAATTTGTTGCTAAAGGTGTGAAGTCCAGATATTTTGTGTCCTTCTTAGGTAATGGAACAGCACACACTAAATATTTATTCCCTTCATCACTTTCGCATCACGCACCCAGTTATTCACCCAGTACCAACAAAATCTGCGACTTCTGCGAGTTCCCCAAGGACAAGGGCAGCAGGTTTAGTTTTAGTTTATTTTAGTTTATTGTCACGTGTTCCGAGGTACAGTGAAACGTTTTTGTTGCGTGCTAACCGGTCAGCTGAAAGACAATACATGAGTGCAATAGACAATAGCAGGAGTAGGTCATTCGGCCCTTCGAGCCAGCACCGCCATTCAATGTGATCATGGCTGATCATCCCCAATCAGTACCCCGTTCCTGCCTTCTTTCCATATCCCCTGACTCCGCTATTTTCAAGAGCCCTATCTAGCTCTCCCTTGAAAGTATCGAGAGAACCGTCCTCCACCGCCCTCTGAGGCAGAGAATTCCACTGACTCACAACTCTCTGTAAAATCGAGCCATTCACAGTGTACAGATACATGATAAGGGAATAATGTTTTGTGCAAGATAAAGCCAGTAAAGTGTGATCAAAGATAATCCGAAGGTTCACCAGTGAGGTAGATAGTAGTTCAGGACTGCTCTCTAGTTGCGATAGGATGGTTCAGTTGCCTGATAACAGCTGGGAAGGAACTGTCCCTGAATCTGGAGGTACTGTATGCGTTTTCACACATCTGTACCTTTTGCCCGATGGGAGAGGGGAGAAGAGGGAGTAGCCAGGGTGCGACTTGTCCTTGATTATGCTGCTGGCCTTACTGAGGCAGCATGAGGTGTAAATGGAATCAATGGAAGGGAAGTTGGTTTGTGTGGTGGTCTGGGTAGTGTCCACAATTTGCTGCAATTTCTTGGATGGAGCTGTTCCCTAATCAAGCTGTGATGCTTCCCGATAAAATGCTTTCGACAGGTGCCTTGGGACATTACCACCTGCAGGTTCCCCTCCAAATTGTGCACCATCCCCTCTTGGAAATATATTGGCAGTTCCTTATGAGTACTGTGTACACCCACTGGAACTCTCTCCCCAACATCACTGCAAGCAAAGGATACAAGTGTTCAAAGTGGTAATTAGGAATGTACAATAATCCTGGCTTGACCATGATAACCACATCACAAAAGTGATTTTGTAAAATATATCCCAGGTTCCTCCATTGTCCACCAATTTTCCTTCACCTAACTCTACAATCTAAACTCTGGACAACTGTGCTTACATTTTCATTTGTGAATGATACATTTCTGGAAAAGGATTTTGCATGCCAGTATGACTCCATTTAGCCCTGTTCTCTAAAACTTTTAATAGTTTTTAATACTCGGGAATACTCCTTTAACTGGATGAAGGATAAGGGTCGACAGGATATCTATATAATTAAAAGTGTCATCTTGACCACTTCCTGTCTGCGATGTATAATGATTTTAGAAAAAACGCTACCATATATTGCTATGAATTTTGGCCATCTTACGCACAGTCCTGAGCAGGCTCCGAGGATTTTTCCCATCGATGAAAAATAAAATAGTTATGAGTGTTTAAAAAATCTTGAGATCCTCTCCCCTGTCAATCACCGCGATGAAGGTAACTTCTGGAGGGGGAACACGACTATATAACCCTGGATGGCTGGACGTGACTCAGTCACTCTGCAAGATCGCGAGGGAGAGGCCACGACACTCTGTGTGTGTGTGTGTGTGTGTGTGTGTGGTCTCAGTGACTGAGCTGCCAGCCCAAGAATCCATTCAGCCCACAATGTTCATACTAGCCCTCTGGAAACCAGTCCCGTCGGCCCACAACACCATGCTAGCACTCCAGAAAGCCCCCCCCCCCCACTGGCCAGCAATATTGGAAATGGTGGAGAGGTGGAATATTGCGTTGGGGGACCAGCCCTCCCGTGTGAAGCTGAGACCCAACGGGTCCCATTTAGTAGCAATGTTACAAAATTTTGAGATTTAATAAATCAAGTCTGTAATCTATCCCATCAGATAAAGCATAAAAATAAGTTTAATTTGACACCTAATTCACTTTCATATCTTCAGTATTAAAAAAGTTATGGCCATTTTCATACTCGGAAATTAGCATCTTGTTCCCTATTGCTTTTTCATTGACTTAACACAAAAGCTGTGATCGAGGACAGTCAAAAGCCCATAATTTTCTTAAAAATTAAGAGAACTGAAAGAAATTTTCAGTTATTATAGATTGAAGCATTCTGAAACAAATATGAAGCAATCTTACTTGGACGACATGAAATTAAAGCATATAATTAGTTAGTTACCTAATTGTAGCTAATTACAAAATTCAATTACTAGATCTAAACATCTATCAATTTCTTAAGAATAGATTAACATTTAAAAAAACCCTGTGTCCAAATAACATTCACACAAGAATTCACAATATAACATAATTTTTAAATCTCATTGTCATGGATTTATAGGCCAAATGGAAGGAATTTAATGTTTAATACCTGTAAATTAATGGTCATTTAAATCATCTTGCGAGTGGGTTTTTCTAGAACACGATCGATTGGAACGTTGCATTTGCGATGAATTTAAACCCGTATCGGCATGAAAAGTACTGCCGGTTCGTTCGGGGAACAAAATCACCGTTTCGCAACTTAAAATGTGAATTAAAGGCATCTTAAGGAGCACTTTTATACATAAAATAAACGGCTTTCGTTTACCTGTCCCGTGCGTGAAATCCATCCCCGTTGTCGGCGTTGACGGCTTTAGAAGCTGATTTTAAAATAATTCCAGCGCTGAACTTGTCGGGGGATTTTTAAAACAAAATACACAGAACGCCGGTCGGAACGATTCTTCAGCAAAAGGTTGCACTCCAACGAAATATAATCCAGGACAAGGTAGGAGAAACCCGCATTTTAACCTCAACCCCCCTCAAAAGCGCCAAAATCGCGCACACGGCCAGTGGCAGAATTGCAGCGCCTCTGAAGGTAAGTATTGTAACATACCTACATTTAGTCTCGTCCCATTTATAAAGGAACATACATAGTTTTTGAGAAACAACAGGTAGTTCAACAAAAGCAAGTTTGCAAATCTTTTAGCCTATCCCCAAGTCTACATTTTCACTTCCTCTCAATTTAATGGTTCAAACAAAACAAAAAAAGCCAGGCAGCATGTTTAGGACTAAGTGATATAACCAACAATATAGTTCTCTTACAGTGAAAGTAGCCCCAACAAAAAGTATCACTCCAGGAAACTTAGCAAGGAACCTGAAGAATTAGGCTCTGCAGCCCCACAAACCTGCTCACACCTGGTTAAGTGTACCTTAAGTCCACTTTGCCAGTAGATCCCCACAATGTCAAAACGTCCATCAATTCCAGTTTTAAAAATAATCCAAGACCAAGCAATCGAAAGATGTTATTGAGGTAGAGAATTTCAAAGCTGCAACCTTGTGCATATCTCCCCAGATTTTTGCACTGTGCTGGTCAGTTACCTTCTGTGGGGTGGGGAATTGGAGGAGGAAAAGCAACAGACTGGAAGGAGAAAAAAAACTGGTAGGAGGAAGGCAGTTAGGAAATGGGAGAATGAAGGAAGAAGGGAGAGCGAGGATGGTTCAGAGGAAGTGGGTGGGAGATGGAATACAATAGAGGAAGGAGACAATAGACAAGAGGTGCAGGAGTAGGCCATTCGGCCCTTCACTGTGATCATGGCTGATCATCCACAATCAGTACCCCATTCCTGCCTTCTCTCCATATGCAGGAGGACCTCTTTGCTCCTATACTCAACTCCTCTTGTTATGAAGGCCAACATGCTATTCGCTTTCTTCACTGCCTGTACCTGCATGCTTACTTTCAGTGACTGATGCACAAGGACCCCCAGATCCCATTGTACTTCCCCTTTTCCCAACTTGACACCATTTAGATAATAGAGAATGGAAGGCATTGATCAGTCGGGAAGGATAGAAGTAGCAATTTGTACTTTTAATTTGTACCTCTGACAATCTGAAGAATGGCATTTGTGACACACTACAGAATATATACTTCATGCAAAACTTTTAATTTTAATAGCCTCTCATAATGAGATTGATATTAGGTGGAAAAAAAATATTTCCACATATATATATTGTCATCCTTAAAAATTAAATACAGCACACCGAAAATTTTTTTTGTTAGTATAGAAATACTCATCTTAAAGAATCAGTCCTTTTATTTTATTACCTTTGTATTGGTACATTGGTACCAGGGTTCAGAACACCTCAATGCTTGTGGTTCAGAAAGCCTTTTCCATGGCTGTTGCTTCTCCCAAAAACCCTTGAACTATCATCCACTTCGGCCTGTAGTTTCACAGTGGGCACGGCGAAAATAGAAGACACTGGGGTGAGGAGAAGCAGAGTCAAAATTGCAACATCCATTGCCATTTCTGAACATAAAGATGATTCACTTTCACAATTCTTAGCAGAATCAGTCACTAATAAATTCAGTTTTTCCTATGAAGTTTTCACCACTCCTAGGTTCAGCCGAGTGAAGGTCCCTTGGGTCACAAATAATTGCTTGTTTGAGTTAGAATCATATTTCACGGGAAGTGCAATTTACATCACTTTGTTGCTCGTCTGCAAAGTCACAATGACGCTTGGCTCTACCAGAACCAGGAATGTTTACAAAATCTTTATATTAGAATAATTATCTCATCCATTACTATGAAAACCACCTTTCAGATTTACACCATCCTGATTTTTGTATTGTAAATAAACCCCAGAAGCACTCTCATTTGCACGATTTGCTCATTTTCACAATATTCAAAATATGACTTTACATCCTTCATAGAACATAGAACAGTGCAGCGTAGGAACAGGTCTTCAGCTTACAATGTCCATGCTGAAAAAATAGGATGTTTCTACTATTTGAGAAAAAATATATCACACATCATAATAGGCAGCATCCTTTGGTATAGAACAACACGACAGTCCACTCCTGTGAACTTTCACACTAGGAGTTGTTAATTTCAGTCAGTCTACTTCAAACAGGATTCAAGGTAGAGACAAAGAAATCCCATAATAGGAGGAGACAATTACCATTCACATTTCTTATTTAGGGCACAAGAGTCAGCCCTTCTAAGTTTAATCACAATTGATGTCAAGTAAAAAGTCGAATTGGCAGTGGAACAGGCAGTTATATTTCAGTTTAAAGATAGAAGACTCCCTCCACACCTCCTTGGTTCACTCATCCCTTTCCACACAAACCACCCTCTTCCCATGTACTTTCCTCTGCAACTTCAGATGTCCCTAAATCTCTTCACTCACGTCCATCCGGGATCCCTAGAATTTCATCCAGGTGAGACAGTGATTCACACATCTCCTCCAGACTCAACCACTGCATTTGGTGTTCTTGATATGGCCTTGATGTGGCCTCCTATGTGGTATCATCGCTGATACCGAGCATAGACTGGGTGAGTGTTTCGCTGAACACTTGCACTCATTCCACCAAGGCCTGATGGATTTCCTGGTTGCTAACATTTTCCCTTTCCTTCCTATTCCCATGTTGACCTTTCCTACCTATTCCCATCTTGACCTTTCTGTCCTGGGCCTCCTCCATTGTTAGTGAAGCCACAGGCAAATTGGAGGAACAGCACCTAATATTCCGCATGGGTAGCTCTCAACCTTACGGTATGAATATTGAATTCTCCAATTTTAAGTAACTAATCTACAAATATACACATACAAATTTATTTTTCCTCCGCCTCGCTTCCTGTGTCCAACCTGGATCGCACAGATTTCTCCCCTTCCCCCTCCCCTCCCACCTATATACCTCCCTCTGGCTTCACAATTCTCACCCCTTTTATCCTTATCTCACACTTTTTGTCTTTTCATCTCTGGCCTTTGTCCAAACTATCTGCCTCGAAAACCTCACCTCACCTGTATCCATCTAACATTCACCAGAGTTTGTCTGCCCCAACCTCTCCTCCATCTTTCCTCTCTTCCTCCCCAACACCACAATCAGTCTGAAGAAAGATCCCAACTCGAATTGTTACCTATCAATGATCTCCAGAGATGCTGCCTGACCTGCTGAGTTACCCCAGCACATTGTGAGTGTTTTGTTGTTTAAATTAGCATCGGCAGTTCCTTGTATCTCCTTAAAGACAACTATTACTGAGTATACAGGTCTTCCGCAGATGACAACAGGAATCCTTTCCTGTGAACTGCTCGTAATCCGAATGGTTTGCATATCGGAAAAGCGACTCCCTGGCAATATATTGAAATAAAAGGCCTAGGCCAACAACGGCACTGTGTGGTGTAACCAGGGACGTTTAACTTAACTCAACTCGTCCGATATTGCCTCAAACCAAGTTTACACATAGCAAAAGATGCCTGCGGCCCCACAGCAGTCTGCAAATCCTTCCTGCAGGTCTCCCAAATGCTTGATCATGTGTACGAGCTGTACATCAGTTGGATATTGTAACACGGGAAGGACCATTGCAGTTAATGCCAGCATGTCACAGTTAATTACCCATGTGCTGCACAATGAATTATACTATGACTTCCACTAAAATATGTTCATATATAAAGAAAGGATCAGGATACTAAATAAGAGGGAATTGGTTGAAATCACATGTGGTATACTGTATCTTTCCTAGTGAAATAGTTATAATAATTGAATGCAGAAATAATTTGGCATATGTATAGTTAAATATTGTCAAGTTGCATTTTCTTGCTGTAATTATCTGCAGGAAGCAGAATGTTTCTTCCTAACATCTAAACATTTCTCTAGGCATGCAGCACTGGCTTTATTTAAAAATATGTAGATTTTCATCTTTGGTCTGGCCTTCAAAAGGATTTTCATCAGTCACTGTTTAGAGCTCCACATAGACCCGTTCTGGAAATGAATATCACCTTACAGTTGTGCTTGTGCAAATAACCTGCTGAGCACTGATAAAAGGATTAATACTGCAAAATTCTTAATATGGAAAATAACAAATTACATTCCCATATTAAAATTACCACCCTCAAGGTATTTTCTTTCCCAATTTTAATTCCCCTCTGGTGTACTGCATAGATTGTGTCTGTTAATGATTAAACAAGTATTTCTCAGATGGCAACCTGATATGGGGCATATTTTTGAAAAAATATATACAATATATATTGACATATCCAGATTTATCCACATTATTTAGATTTAATTTAGAAAATAGGTGTAGGAGAAGGCCGTTTGGCCCATCGAGCCAGCACCGCTATTCATTGTGATCATGCCTGATCATCCACAATCAGTAACAACAATCAGTAACCCGTGCCTCTCTTTTCCCCATATACCTTGATTCCGCTAGTCCCCAGAGCTCTATCTGACTCTCTTTTAAATTCATCCAGTGAATTGGCCTCTCCTGCCTTCTGTGGCAGATAATTCCACAAATTCACAACTATCTGGGTGAAAACGTTTTTTCTCAGTTTTAAATGGCCTCCCCTTTATTCTTAGACTGTGGCCCCTGGTTCTGATCTCCCCCAACATTGGGACCATTTTTCCTGCATCTAGCTTGTCCAGTCCTTTTATAATGTTATATGTTTCTATAAGATATCCTCTCATCCTTCTAAATTCCAGCGAATATAAGCCCAGTCTTTCCAATCTTTCCTCATATGACAGTCCCGCCATCCCGGGGATTATCCTCATGAACCTATGCTGCACTGCCTCAATAGCAAGGATGTCCTTCATCAAATTAGGAGAACAAAACTGCACACAATACTCCAGATGTGGTCTCACCTGGGCCCTGAACAACTGCAGAAGGACGTATTTACTCCTATACTCAAATCCTCTCGTTATGAAGGCCAACATGCCATAAGCTTTCTTCACTGCCTGCTGTACCTGCATGCTAACTTTCAGTGACTGGTGAATAAGGACCCCCAGGTCTTGTTGCACTTCCTTTTCCTAATCTGACACCATTGAGATAATAATCTGCCTCCTTGTTCTTGCCGCCAAAGTGGATAACCTCACATTTATCAACATTATACTGCACCTGCCATGCATCTGCCACTCACTCAACCTGTCCAAGTCACCCTGCAACATCCTAGCATCCTCTTCACAGTTCACACTGCCACCCAGCTTTGTGTCATCTGCAAATTTGCTAGTGTTACTTTTAATTCCATCGTCTAAATCATTAATATATATTGTAAATAGTTGTGGCCCCAGCATCGAGCCTTGCAGCACTTCACTCGCCACTGCCTGCCATTCTGACAGGGACGGGTTTATTCCTACTCTTTGTTTCCTGTCTGCCAACCAATTCTCTGTCCATGTCAATACCCTTTCCCCAATACTATGTGCTCTAATTTTGCCCACTAATCCCCTGTGTGGGACCTTATTAAAGGCTTTCTGAAAGTCCAGATACACAACATCCTTCATCCATTTTACTTGTCACATCCTCAAAAAATTCCAGAAGATTAGTCAAGCAGGATTTTCCCTTTATAAATCCATGCTGACTTGGACCAATCCTTTTACTGCTATGCAAATGCGCCCATACTGCTTCTTTAATAATTGACTCCAGCATCATCCCCACCACCGATGTCAGGCTAACTGGTCCATAATTCCCCATTTTTTGTTTTGCTCCTTTCTTGAAAAGTGGGATAACATTAGCTACCCTCCAATCCACAGGAACTGATCCTGAATCTATAGAACATTGGAAAATGATCACCAATGCATCCACGGTTTCTAGAGCCGCCTCCATGAGTACCCTAAGATACAGACCATCAGGCCCTGAGGATTTATCAGCCTTCAGTCCCATCAGTCTACCCAATACTATTTCTTGCCTAATGCAAATTAGTACATCTAGTACATCTGGGAGATTGTTTGTGTCTTCCTTAGTGAAGACAGAACTAAAGTACCTGTTCAACTCTTCTGCCATTTCCTTGTTCCCCATAATAATTTCACCTGTTTCTGCCTACATGGGACGCACATTTGTCTTTATGATAATGAACTGGCAACTGTGAAATAAGTCCAAATTAAGCCAGATCTCACAGCAACATATTCAAAATACACAAGGCCCCATGAGTTTATCTACTGCTGGTAATTCGTAGCCATCCCACCTGAGAGAAGAGGATTGAGGTGTCACCACATAGCATGGATTTGTTCACTGTCTTTCACTGAGTGAGATGCAAAAACCTCATGCCTCTTACTACCATTGCTATGTTGAAATGGAAAAAATCCAGCTCCAATGGCAATTAATATGCCCATTTATGAGCTGTTCAACACAACTTTCATTAATATCAAAAGTTCAACTGGTCAAAATAATAAATTATAAATGTTTATTTCGCTACACAACTAGAATTTAACTAGATTAATTACACTGGTCACAACATTGTATTTTCTGTATAACATTAAAGCATTTAAAAACACAATGCATCTAATTAAACAAAGGTGCAAACATATACATGCTACAAATCGTGATTTATCTGTGCATGATATTAATTAGACTTTGCAACAAATTTAGATATCTTTACTGTATTGAAAATGTGCACAAAAAAACAAAATATACTCTGTAACCATCAGCTAACACAACAGATATCATGAGCAAAAAAAAGGGACAGAGGCATAAAGTTGTAAATGGTCAAAATTTAATGCATTTAAAAAATATGGTAACAAATGTTCCAATATGTTGAATATTTAGATAATTACAAATTCAATGTCCAAATGAGTCTCAAAATCTGCAAGATGGCAACATTTATTTTCAATGTTTAGCAGTGACCATGACATTTTTTTAGGAGGACAGATGGAGGTGAAAATATTTCCACACAACATTTAGCAGAAGAGGAATTCATTTGCAGAGTTTCTTTTTGTTAAATAGACTAGACCATAAAGTTTGTAATAAACTCACAAACTGTTTAAAAAAAAGGCTCTATCACCCGCCCCACACTTTCAGAATATATAAACAGAAGTTGGGAGTGGGCTGTGTTTAAAATATTCTTTTTAAACTGGCCTCGTATTATTATCTCCATTGTTCACTCTATAAGACACTGGAAATAATCACAAATTTAAAATATTATCAAAGTTGCTTCATTCATCAAACACCTCAGATCCAGCAGGCATCCATGCAGTCATTTCCTTTCCAATACACTCCTTCCATAATTTATATCCACAAACACGATTGTAACACCCAAAGCAATTAGTCAAATGAAACTAACTTGAAGTGGTGAAAGGATTAAAGGAACAATTATTGTCTGCGCTCTGATAATATTCAAGGTACATATTTCAGATAATTCCTTTAATAATAAAAGCTAAAATAGACAAAGCCATCCAAATATCTGTCCAGTCTCCAGGTGCACTATTTTATCTCGTCCAATGGGTTGCCATGCTCTAATTTCAAGCCATGCTGTTTTCTTCCTGCAGGGCTAGTGGTAAATCCCATAATATGTCCACATCAATTTGTCCACAACAGGCCTCTGCTGTGGACATTCTGAGATGCCACTGAAAGAGGACACCCTCATCCCTCATGCTCCTTTATGTATGTCCTGAGTGGTAGGCACAAGATTCATTGGTTTCAGATGGACCTCCTCTTAAGTATATTTGGAAGGACTTTACTTGGAAGAACATTTCAACTCAAGTCTGAAGCAATGTGCAATACTATTGGTTTCCTTTGCATCAGTATCTTAGCTTAGCTACATCTAATGGAAATTCATTTTTACTGTAACACTTATTTTCAACAGGTGATCTGAATCTGATCTAGTCTAGGTATCTGCATGGCGCATCTCATCCACTCCATGAATATTGTGGCCTGTTTGTAGAACTGATTTTCCAATGTACATTAGGCACACTGTTTCCAATAAACAGGGCATTTGTCCTTTCAGCTAAGCATGTTGCAGTCTACAAAGCTTCAGTCATCTAAACCATCTTGGCTGTACTTTAACATTTGTGTCACCTGCCTCGTGTTTCACCACATGTACTTCCATCTACAGGCCCTACCACATTTCTGGTCTACCTTTGGAAAGTAATGCAGTATTGTATGTCCGTACACATTTCTTGACTTAAATTTCTCATGTAGTAGACACTCTTTCAAACTGCACATATAATCCATGTCAGAACTTCAAATCTGCAAAATTATCTGGTATTAATCATAATTGTTTAAGAAGTATCAAATAATTCTTCCTGATCGTGGTTCTATTCAAATAACTGGTAGTGTTTTTTTGTTTTTGTTTTTTTATTACTATACAAAACAAAAAAGAGAAAGAAAATATAAAGAAGAAAGACAACAGAAAAAGCCGCCAGACATAACACTATTGGTGCAATCCACATGGTGCTACACAGTCAGGCATTGCAAGAGCACAAGTAAAGAGCACAGGACTACAGAAAATATGAAATTATTGGTCTTTGAGATGGTTGATAAATGGTCCCCAAACACTTAAAAAGTTGTTGGGTACCTTGGAGTTGTGGAAGCGTATCCTTTCCATCTGTATGATTATTATCATTTCATTGAGCCATTTTTCGAAGCAGGGGGGTGTGGATGATTTCCAGTCTGTTAGGATCATTTTCTTGGCTGCCACCATACCAAGCATCAGTGCTTGTTGTGACATATCTTCTGAAACTTCTTATCTGATTTAGAATTCGAATAGAATTTCTTAAAATAAAATTCTCACCAACCAACTTGTGTGGGGATTCTGTTTTGGGAAAAAGCAAAGTACAGAGGGAGGAATTTTTCACTGCTGTGCTTTCAATGTTTAGCCACAAGGGGACATTATTATTATTATTATTATTATTATTCAAAGGTTCATCTGGGATTCCCCATTGCCAGTAAATCAGAGCTCTAGCATTGGCTGCCCAATAGTAGTGCCTAAATATAGGAAGGCCCATGTCTCCCTCATTTTTTGGCTTTTGAAGATGCGCCTTTGATATACGGTGGGCTTTATAGCCCCAAATAAATGGAAGGATAATGGAGTCCAGTTTTTTAAAGAATGATGAAGTAAGAAAAATTGGGAGATTTTGGAATAAATATAAAAATCTAGGAAGAGACACCATCTTGATAGCGTTAATACGCCCCACTATAGACAAGGGTAAAACTGGTAGTGTTTTAACTGTTTCATTTCCAGGACGGCTGCAATGTGCCGATAATGCATTGAAGGCAACATCCAGGGCCTTATCTGAAGCTTTATAATTATGGCACAATTCCCTCACTCCAAAGACTTACAAGATTGTAGGTTAATTGGCATAATATAATTGTAAATTGTCCCCCGTGTGTGTAGATTAATGTTAATGGGCACGGATCACCAGTCGGCATGGACTCGGTGGGCCGAAGGGCCTGTTTCTGCACTAAACTAAACTTTAAAAAAATACATTTCATCAGCCAGCACTTGTGGCACTTTATCTCAATATTTCCATCATCTACCCTGAAAGATGCTCTCTATAAATAGTATTTTTCAAAGGAACTACATTCATGAAATAGATTACAGAACGAGCCAGCATTCTTATCGTTGTTTTTGAACATCCTCCTTCCTCACCAATTTCACTTGCAACACCAGCTATCAGCCTGTCACAAGAAACAATCGGCAAATGAGGAACATTAGATAAAATTTTATTGTACACAAATGGATGTCACATGAGACACAAGTTACAGCTTGGAAACCTAATTGAGATCCATAACTTCCATTTGTCTTTGTCAAACCAAAATTTCAAATAGCTCCAGGAATTGTTTTCAGTGTATATGAATTACTGCGCTTTCTGCTTTCTGAGCTGTAGGTCTGTATGCCCACCCTAAATTTCTCTACCTAATCCCCTCCTTTAAGGCACTTCCTAAAACTTGCCTCTGATCATACTCTTGCTTGGCAACTCCCATAATCCCTTAAAGCCATGGGACATTTCGCTGCTTTCATTGTGATATATTAACCGTAAGTTTAAATTTAATTTTGGCCACCTTTTGGAAGGGTGCCAGTCCCTTAACGTTATGGGAAAACATGTACATGTATGTTTACGACATCCCTTTGCTGTGATTACGATACGATACAATAAACTTTATTCATCCCCAGAGGGAAATTGGTCTGCCGACAGCCACAATACACAAGGACTGTCGGCTGACCAATATCCCTCTGGGGATGAATAAAGTTTATTGTATCGTAATCACAGCAAAGGGATGTCGTAAACATACATGTACATGTTTCCCCATAACGTGAAGGACTGGCACCCTTCCAAAAGACGGCCAAAATTAAATTTAAACTTACGGTTAATATATCACAATGAAAGCAATGAAATGTCCCAAAGCTTTAAGGGATTATGGGAGTTGCCAACAGGCAACTGCCAACAAATAATTATTGGTGAGAGAGGCTGTGTTCTGTCTCCCTACCTTGTCTCCCTCTTTGTGAAGGCATCTGGGTGTGGTAGACATGCAGATTCTCTCCTGACATATTACAGGTTGCAAAAAATAGAACAGCTGCCTTTCACATTCTCCAGCTAATGATCTCAGAAAAAAATAGCCTGCAACTGCAGTCTTAAGTTTCAGACACAGAGCTCCTTCCATGAGATGTTGTAAAGACCTTTCCCTGGCCTCCGCTATTCAGACATTACACTGTAACAGCACACCTCAGCTGCTCTGGCGGGGACAAGCAAAGTTTGGGTCGCCGGGTAATCAGGGAGAGCGAAGGAATTCAGCTCAAAATGTACCCACAGTAATTGTGAGTTTTCAGAAGCTGATGGAAATCGCCTATTAGAAAGTCCCAATTTAATCCTTTAGGGATAAGCGTACATAAAGACTTTAATATGAGACCTACAAACAATTCGTTAGCATGCCTGTTGGCACCACAATAAATATTTCTGTCAATACCACCATTTTATTTGCACCTTTGTGGGCACTGCACAGAGTACATAAGGGAAATGGGAGGCCAGGTATGAATACTTTAACTCCTCTATTGCAGTCACATAGTTCAACTATTTTCTTCTATACTCCATGAGACGGGAGGAGCTGGAGGGGGGGGGGGGGGGAGGGGGGGTTTGCACTGCTTGCTCGACCATTCAAAATGCTGCTTTCCTCACCTGCTGCAGTTAGTTGACATAAGGTATTCCCACAGCTCAATGAAAAAGACAATATTTTTCTAACTCAGGATTGCATACAATTTGTATAGGAATCAGAACATGGTGGTGATCCTGATACCATTGTCTTCCTTGGTAATGAAGATGAAACTGTTGTGAGGATGTATTGAACGCTTGGCAAAGTGCTACACTTTATAACTATGGTTTGCAAGTATGAAATGAGAAAATGTGTTCAATATGGATGGGTACTAGCCATGCAGTTTGTTGTGTGTAGGAAGGAACTGCAGATGCTGGTTTAAACAGAAGATAGACACAAAATGCTGGAGTAACTCAGCGGGACAGGCAGCATCTCTGGAGAGAAGGAATGGGTGACATTTCGGGTCAAGAAGGGTCTCGACCCGAAACGTCACCCATTCCTTCTCTTCAGAGATGATGCCTGGCCCGCTGAGTTACTCCAGCACTTTGTGTCTAGGCAGTTTGTTGTGTCAGGTTTCATATCTTTTTAGAGTTGTCCTTATCCAGGCATGTGAGTAGTTTTCCAGCACACTATTAATTTGTACCTTAGGATTCTGAGCAGTGAGAAAGTGAATCGTTGTAGAGTCCCCAGCCCCTGATCTACTTTTACAGTCACAATATTCACATAGCTGATCTATTAACTTCCTGGTTGAGGAGCTGAGGGCAGCATAGATCAGTCACAACCCTATTACATAGAAACATAGAAACATAGAAAATAGGTGCAGGAGTAGGCCATTCGGCCCTTCGAGCCTGCACCGCCATTCAATATGATCATGGCTGATCATCCAACTCAGTATCCCGTACCTGCCTTCTCTCCATATCCCCTGATCCCCTTAGCCACAAGGGCCACATCTAACTCCCTCTTAAATATAGCCAATGAACTGGCCTCAACTACCCTCTGTGGCAGAGAGTTCCAGCGATTCACCACTCTCTGTGTGAAAAAGGTTTTCCTCATCTCGGTCTTAAAGGATTTCCCCCTTATCCTTAAGCTGTGACCCCTTGTCCTGGACTTCCCCAACATCGGGAACAATCTTCCTGCATCTAGCCTGTCCAACCCCATAAGAATTTTGTACGTTCCTATAAGATCCCCTCTCAATCTCCTAAATTCTAGCGAGTATAAGCCAAGTCTATCCAGTCTTTCTTCATATGAAAGTCCTGACATCCCAGGAATCAGTCTGGTGAACCTTCTCTGCACTCCCTCTATGGCTATAATGTCCTTCCTCAGATTTGGAGACCAAAACTGTACGCAATACTCCAGGTGTGGTCTCACCAAGACCCTGTACAACTGCAGTAGAACCTCCCTGCTCCTATACTCAAATCCTCTTGCTATGAAGGCCAACATACCATTCGCTTTCTTCACTGCCTGCTGCACCTGCATGCCTACTTTCAATGACTGGTGTACCATGACACCCAGGTCTCGCTGCATCTCCCCATTTCCTAATCGGCCACCATTTAGATAATAGTCTGCCTTCCCGTTTTTGCCACCAAAGTGGATAACCTCACATTTATCCACATTATACTGCATCTGCCAAACATTTGCCCACTCACCCAGCCTATCCAAGTCACCTTGCAGTCTCCTAGCATCCTCCTCACAGCTAACACTGCCCCCCAGCTTAGTGTCATCCGCAAACTTGGAGATGTTGCTTTCAATTCCCTCATCCAGTTCATTAATATAAATTGTAAATAGCTGGGGTCCCAGCTCTGAGCCTTGCGGTACCCCACTAGTCACTGCCTGCCATTGTGAAAAGGACCCGTTTACTCCTACTCTTTGCTTCCTGTTTGCCAGCCAGTTCTCTATCCACATCAATACTGAACCCCCAATACCGTGTGATTTAAGTTTGTATCCTAATCTCTTATGTGGTGCCTTGTCGAAAGCCTTCTGAAAGTCCAGATACAACACATCCACTGGTTCTCCCCTATCCACTCTACTAGTTACATCCTCGAAAAATTCTATAAGATTCGTCAGACACGATTTACCTTTCGTAAATCCATGCTGACTTTGTCCAATGATTTCACCACTTTCCAAATGTGCTGCTATCCCATCTTTAATAACTGACTCTAGCAGTTTCCCCACTACCGATGTTAGACTAACTGGTCTGTAATTCCCCGTTTTCTCTCTCCCTCCCTTCTTAAAAAGTGGGGTTACGTTTGCTACCCTCCAATCCTCAGGAACTACTCCAGAATCTAAAGAGTTTTGAAAAATTATCACTAATGCATCCACTATTTCTGGAGCTACTTCCTTAAGTACTCTGGGATGCAGCCTATCTGGCCCTGGTGATTTATCGGCCTTTAATCCATTCAATTTACCCAACACCACTTCCCGACTAACCTGGATTTCACTCAGTTCCTCCATCTCCTTTGTCCCGCGGACCCCTGCTATTTCCGGCAGATTATTTATGTCTTCCTTATTGAAGACGGAACCAAAGTAGTTATTCAATTGGTCCGCCATATCCTTGTTCCCCATGATCAATTCACCTGTTTCTGACTGCAAGGGGCCTACATTTGTTTTAACTAATCTCTTTCTCTTCACATATCTATAAAAACTTTTGCAGTCAGTTTTTATGTTCCCTGCCAGTTTCCTTTCATAATCTATTGTCCCTTTCCTAATTAAGCCCTTTGCCCTCGTCTGCAGGTCTCTGAATTTCTCCCAGTCCTCTGGTATGCTGCTTTTTCTGGCTAATTTGTACGCATCATCTTTTGCTTTGATACTATCCCTGATTTCGCTTGTTATCCACGGATGCACTACCTTCCCTAATTTATTCTTTTGCCAAACTGGGATGAACAATTTTTGTAGTTCATCCATGCAGTCTTTAAATGCCTTCCATTGCATATCCACCGTCAACCCTTTTAGAACTAATTGCCAGTCAATCTTGGCCAATTCACGTCTCATACCCTCAAAGTTACCTTTCTTTAAGTTCAGAACCGTTGTTTCTGAATTAACAATGTCACTCTCCATCCTAATGAAGAACTCAACCATATTATGGTCACTCTTGCCCAAGGAGCCACGCACAACAAGACTGCTAACTAACCCTTCCTCATTACTCAATACCCAGTCTAGAATAGCCTGCTCTCTCGTTGGTTCCTCTACATGTTGGTTTAGATAACTATCCCGCATACATTCCAAGAAATCCTCTTCCTCAGCACCCCTGCCAATTTGATTCACCCAATCTATATGTAGATTGAAGTCACCCATTATAACTGTTTTGCCTTTGTTGCCCGCATTTCTAATTTCCTGTTTGATGCCATCCCCAACTTCACTACTACTGCTAGGTGGCCTGTACACAACACCCACCAGCATTTTCTGCCCCTTAGTGTTTCGCAGCTCTACCCATACCAATTCCACATACTCCAAGCTAATGTCCTTCCTTTCCACTGCGTTAATCTCCTCTCTAACCAGCAACGCTACCCCACCTCCTTTTCCTTTCTCTCTATCCCTCCTGAATATTGAATATCCCTGGATGTTCAGCTCCCAGCCTTGGTCACCCTGGAGCCATGTCTCCGTGATCCCAACTATATCATAATCATTAATTGCTATCTGCACGTTCAACTCATCCACCTTATTTCGAATGCTCCTTGCATTGAGACACAAAGCCTTCAGGCTTGTTTTTGCAACGCTCTTACCCCTTATACAATTATGTTGAAAAGTGGCCCTTTTTGATTTTTGCCCTGGATTTGTCTGCCTGCCACTTTTACTTTTCACCTTGCTACCTATTGCTTCCGCCCGCATTTTACACCCCTCTGTTTCTCTGCTCACCCATTTAAGAACCCCACCACCTCTTATTCTCTGTTTATTATTGTTTTCTTCTTTCCTCCCTACATGTTGGGTCTGAGTGCTTTCCTTCTCTGCCTCCTGCCTCACACACTGTCTAATAGCATTCTCTATTTGAGTCCCTCCCCCCAACCATTCTAGTTTAAAGTCTCCCCAGTAGCCTTTGCAGATCTCCCCGCCAGGATATCGGTCCCCCTCAGGTTCAAGTGCAACCCATCCTTTTTGTACAGGTCGAACCTTCCACAAAAGAGGTCCCAATGATCCAGAAATTTGAATCCCTGCCTTCTGCACCAGTCCTTCAGCCACGCATTTATCCTCCACCTCGCTCCATTCCTACTCTCACTGTCGCGTGGCACAGGCAGTAATCCCGAGATTGTTACCTTTGCTGTCCTTCTCTTTAACTCCCCTCCTAACTCCCTAAATTCTCCTTTCAGGACCTCTTCTCTTTTTTTACCTATGTCATTGGTACCTATATGTACCACGACCTCGGGCTCCTCTCCCTGCCCTTTCAGGATATCTTGGACACGTTGAGACACATCACAGACCCTGGCACCAGGGAGGCAAACTATCATCCGGGTCTCCCGACTGCGTCCACAGAATCGCCTGTCTGACCCCCTAACTATAGAGTCCCCTATTAGTATTGCCCTCCTCTTCTTTTCCTTACCCTTCTGAGCAACAGGGCCGGTCTCTATACCGGAGGCCCGGCCGCTGTCGCTACCCCCAGGTAGGCTGTCCACCCCAACAGTGCTCAAACAGGAGTACGTATTGTCAAGGTGTACAGCCACCGGGGTACTCTCTAGTCCCTGCCTGTGCCCCTTGCCTCTCCCAACCGTGATCCACTTGCCTGCCTCCTGTGGTATTGGAGTGACCACATCCCTGTAACTCCTCTCAATGACTTCCTCGCTCTCCCTGACCAGACGGAGGTCATCGAGCTGCTGCTCCAGGTTCCTAATACGGTCCATTAGGAGCCCCATCTCGATACACCTGGCGCAGATGTGGACGTCTGGAGGGCTATCAGACTCCATGACTTCCCACATCTGACATCCAGAACAGTAAACTGCCCTGGCCCTCATACTCCCCTTACCTAGGATACAATACAAAACAAACTGCTACAATACAAAACAAACTGCTACAATACAAAACAAACTGCTACAATACAGTACAATCAGCAGGGATCTAAAAGGCCTGTCTCACGAGTCTGCGGTCATTGGCGGCGAAACGGGAAGAATCTGCCGCCTTAGACCGCGCACTCGTGAGAACGTACAATTCCGGGGCCGTGCGCCGGTGTTCCCAACACCGCACGGTGCTAAAATAAAACCGACAATGTTGAAAACTATAATCTTACCGCATAACCTCCACCAGTGATGCACGAGTGCGGCACGGCCGCCCGCACGGGTCGCCGCCAGTGTGGCTCAAGCGGCGTGCGTCAAACCTCCACTGCCACAGCCTCCGCCAGTGAGGCACGTGCCTCCGCCAGTGAGGCACGTGTGCGGCACGGCCGCAGGCACAGCCACCGCTACAGCGCCGCGATCAGGACGGCCGCCGCCACAGCCGCCGCTAGTGAGTCACGTGCGGCGGGCCGACGTCATCGCAGTCGGCCCGCCCTTTTTTTTACTTACCGCAAGCACGTGGGACCAGCCGTATTTGAATTACTCGGCCCCCGCGCAGCATCCGTGCGGCGCTCCAGTGGATAGGCTCGGTGCTCTCGCCGTTGCCGTGCGGTCCCCGCTACCGGCGACGCCGCGCTTCACCGCCGATGACCGCAAACAGGTAAGACAGAGCCATGACTCCCAATCAGCAGGGATCTGACTCCCAATCAGCTGCTCCCTCTTGTCTGCTTCCACCAATCAGCGGGTTCCTCAAACCCACTTGTTTTTGAAGTGGAACTTGGAACGTTACAGATTTGGGTTCCTCTTTATCTCCTACCGCTCGGGTGTAGCTCCTCCCTCTGCGACCTCTCCAACGGCTCTCGGGCCTCTGTAGAAGCAAGCCCCGCGCTCCTCTTTATCTCCTACCGCTCGGGTGTAGCTCCTCCCTCTGCGACCTCTCCAACGGCTCTCGGGCCTCTGTAGAAGCAAGCCCCGCGCTCCTCTTTATCTCCTACCGCTCGGGTGTAGCTCCTCCCTCTGCGACCTCTCCAACGGCTCTCGGGCCGTTGGAGAGGTCGCTCTCGGGCCGTTGCCCTCTATTGAATGGTAGGGCAAATCTGAGGGGCCTAGTGGCCTACTCCTGCTCCTATTTTCTTGTGTGTTGTTTCTCCTCCACCAGCAACTCCAATGTGTTTTTTATGGGTTTAAAAAAAAATCCTTTTAGCTTCTTTCAATTCTTAGAAGCTACTGATGAGGTATGTTGGTCTGGTACAGTCAACTTCATTGTCAGCTGTTGTGCGGGACAGTGGGTGGGTGGAGGAGATAGGTGGATGTGATAGGAAGGTAAAGTGAATGGATGGACCCTGCAAGGTTCACATTGTGAGGAATGATTATAAACCACAATTGCTAGGAGATTAGTGCTCGTGTGCAATTATATATTCAAGAATCAGATTTTTTTCCCCCCGGGTTGCCAGCAACAATGCTCAGGAGACCAATCATTCATCCCAGTAGATTCCCGCTTGAAAGGGAAAGGAATAGCAATAACAACCCAAAGGGAAGTTATGAAATTCTCAGGGAAAGAGGAAGAAAGAATAGGAAACGTGAAAGCAAGGGTCGTAAAAGCAATTAAGACTGGAACAATAAGTTTTTATTTTCCAAAACTGAAAGCCAATTTCCGAGAAGACCTTCAATGATTTTATGATAAAGCTTGGAATGAAGTTTTGAAGAGGTCTTGATTTGTACTGAACGCAACCAAGTTTTTATGCACAAAATAAATTGCAATTCAATTTATAGACAAATATCTTTTGGTATTGCACTTAGAAATCTTGATTTTTTAGCAAAATTAATGAAGATCAGACTGCTGAGAATTGGGAAGTATTCCCCAAAAAACCTGCAAACGTTTAATTCATTGCATGCTTTCTTTTCACTGTCTGGAATGCACCATCTCTCCAGAGTGCTGCATGTGGGTTGACAGTAAAAATCTGTCTGTTGGAGCTGTCTCTCATATTGCAGAAGGCACCTTAGGAACTGACAAGTGAGGCTTGCAAAACAAAAATTTACACAAAATGACTTCAATGATGATTGATATCTGGAATGCAATCCCCATATCCAATTTTAAATGAAATATGTCAATTTTTCCAAAGTTTAATTTGCCAGTAGCCACAGCGAAAATAAATAAAACATACTGCCGGTGTGTCAGCCAATGATGAATGTAGTAAAACTTAATAGCATTAATCTTCAAAAGAAATAAAATATACCACAAAATATTCATTTCTTCAGCTAAACCTTGTTATTTGAATAAAATGTTTTTTTTTTAATCATTTGTGATTTGCTGCACCTTTGAAAGGTTAGTGCTCAACGCAACAGATCTCCAATTGGACTAATAGCCCATCAACACTAGGTCTAAACAGCTGGACTGAGCAGGTTGCTCTCTTCTACTAATGCTCCAGGCAAACAGTTAAAGTGACAGACAAGAGGGACACGACTGATCCAATGCTATATTTAAAAAACAGATATGTCAGGACGATCATGCTGATTTCTGGATTATACCTGGACCACATCTATATAATTAAAAGTCACATCTTGACAACTTCCTGTCTGCGCTGTATATTAATTTTAGAAAAAAACGCTACCTGTATCGCTGTGATTTTTGGCCATCTTATTCAAAGTCCTCCTCCGCCGAGCCAGCCCCGAGAATTTTTCCCATTGATGAAAAATAAAAAAGTTATGAGTGTTTAAAAAACCTTGAGATCAGCTGATTGGTCCTCTCGCCTGTCAAGCACACCGATGAAGATAACTCCCCTTCCAGGGGGAGGGGGCAGGACTATAAAACGCCAGATGCCTGGACGTGAGTCAGACACTCTGCAAGATCGCGAGGGAGAGGCCACAACTGTGATTCTAAGCTCATAATCAACTGAATTGTGAGTCTGCAATGTACTTGCAATAAATGATTTGTTAGCCCTTAATGACAATGTCATGAGTTGTTTGATCTGCTGCCCTGCCTGTGCTTGAAAGTGCAATGCTTAATTGGAAATGAAATGGCAATGCCACGAGTTGTTTGGCCTGCTGCCCTGCCTGTGCTTGAAACTGCAATGCTTTACTAGGTCCGACTGTGTTTGGAAGGAATAAATGCTTTATAGGTCCAACTGTGTTTGGAAGGAATAAATGCTTTATAAGGTCCAACTGTGTTTGGAAGGAATAAAGGCTTTATTAGGTACGACTGTGTTTGGAAGGAATAAATGCTTTATTAGGTCCGACTGTATTTGGAAGGAATAAATGCTTTATTAAGTCCGACTGTGTTTAGTCCAAAAGACCCGCTCATTTCGTGACTTCTGCTTAGTGGATAGGTCGTGCTGATTGCGTAATTTCCGGTAAGTGCAGAGGTCACGCTGATTGCGGCAGTGCTGCTGACTGCGGAAGCCCCACAGTGGAGAGGCCGCGCTCAGCCTCGTGAGTAGATTCAAGAATGTTTACTGTCATATATATGGTGTGTGAGTCAGTGTGTGTGAGTGTGAGTGTGAGTGTATGTGTGTGCGTGTGTGAGTGTATGTGTCTGTGTGTGTGTGTGTCTGTGTGTGTGTGAGTCTGTGTGTGTGTGTGTGTGTGTGTGTGAGTGTATGTGTGTGTGTGAGTCTGTGTGTGTTTGAGTGTATATGTGTGAGTGTATGTGTGTGTGTGTGTGAGTGTATATGTGTGAGTGCATATGTGTGTGAGTCTGTGTGTGTGAATGTGTGTGTGTGTGAGTGTGTGATTGTGGGTGTGTGAGTGTATGTGTGAGTGTGTGTGTGAGTGAGTGTGTGAGTGAGTGAGTGTGTGTGTGTATGTGTGAGTGTGTGTGTGAGTGAGTGTATGTGTGTGAGCGTATGTCTGTGTGTGAGGTGGAGGGTATGTGTATGTGTGTGTATGTGAGACTGTATGTGTGTGAGTGTGTGTGTGTATATTGGAATTGGTGGAGAGGTGGGATATTGGATTGGGGGACCAGCCCTCTCGCGTGAAGCTGGGACCCAACGGGTCCCACTTAGTCTAGTGAAAAATAAAAGCAAATAGATTTTGCGAACAGTTCAAAACAAGGGCTTACCAATGCCGCATTCTGAATCCCATTTCTTTAAGGTAACAATGCTTTTTGCTTTTGTTTATAAACTTGCCAATATGTATTTTCAAGTTTAGACCATATTGACACCAGTGCACAAGTGTACACAGTATTAAAATGAATAAAGTAGATCTAGCGTCATCATCAAGCATCATCTACTTGCAGGTATAACATGGGTTAATATGCACATTGGGAATTTTCTCCGAAAGCTGCTGGTGGAAGCATTGTTCAGTTAAAATAGACATACTGTACTGCAAACCTGTGCACGTGTACTCATTCCTTTCTATCATCAAACCAAAGTATCATATTACCTGTGTGAAGCCGGCCTGAAACTGATAACAAAGTGTTGATTTACTAGTAGGAAGTCTTGTCTATGGAAGGTTGATCTTTAACTCTTGCCAGGTAAGAGAAAACTCAGGGTTCAATTAGCATAGTGTCAATTTGAAGACGATGGTAAATTTAGATGACTTTTCCCACCAAGTTTTACTGTGGCAACACCTTATACAACAAAGAAATAGCAACAAGTTTGGAGGGATATGGCCCAAACTAATTTGAGGAAGGGCATTATTGCTATGGAGGAGGAGCCATCTTGAGGAACGGCTGCAAAACAGCAGCCGTCCGTTAATTGTACTTTTTTACTACGTTTTTTTAGTTTTCTTTAAGTCTTTGTTTTTATTTATTTTGCCTTTAATGTGGGGGGATCAAGGGGAAACCACTTCCTGGTCCCTACCTGGTCGGTGAGGCAGCCTTCTCTCCGGCTGCCCATTCGACCCGTCCTCGCGGCCTACCAGCGGGCGTGGAGCGGCGTTTCCTGGCGGGAACCGCACAGCACCCTCAGCTTCGGTGGCGGCACGGCGCTGGAGCGCTACTGTGCAGCGGAGCGGGCGATGCCTTGCCTGGGTCGCCGCGCTGGACCGACGCGCTGGAGCTCCGGTGAGCTGGACCGCCGAGCTCAACACCTCCGGGACTGGAGCGACCATCCGCGGGCGGCGGCGCCGACTCCAACACCGGGAGCCTTGAGCTCCAAGTCGGCGCGGCCTTGTCGGCTTCAGGTGCTGCGGACGCCTGCGGGAAATCGGCCGTTCCAGCCGTAGTTGCGGCCTCCGGTGAGGGATGCTGCCGTTCCAGGTGGCCCAGCTGCTGGAGGACTCTCCTGACGCCGGGGCTACATCACCCGGCGAGAACGGCCAGGATCATCGGGCCTTCGTAGAGGCAATAGCGGGGGCTTCATTTGGCCTGACTTTTTTGGGGTGAACTGGGGCTGGGGACTGGACATTGTGCCTTCCCCCACAATGGAAATCACTGTGGGGGGATGATTTTTGTATGTAATTGTTTGTAATTGTATTTGTTAGTCTGTGTTCAAGATGGCGGTCGGAGGGGGGAGTGGACGCTGGCGTTAAATTGCCGCTGCTCTCTCCTCAAGTTGTGCTTCTGATTTTCTTTTTTTTTGTGTTTTTGGAAGGAATTCTGTCCCTGATTTATGTATTGGTCTTTATAACCTATTTTTTTTTAATTCTGATTATATGTTTTCTATAAATCTCTGTATGGTGTCCTTGAGACCTCGGTATAAGGCGCCCGTAAATAAAATCCATTATTATTATTATTATTATGGAGGAAATGCAGCGTAGGTTCACCAGGTTAATTCCCGGGATGGCGGGACTGATGTATGATGAAAAAATGGGTCGACTGGGCTTGTGTTCACTGGAATTTAGAAGGATGATGTCATAGAAATTTATAAAATTCTTAGAGGATTGGACAGGGTAGATGCAGGAAAAATTTTCCCGATGTTGGTAGAGTCCAGAACCAGGATCACAGTTTAAAAATAAGGGGTAGGTCGTTTAGGACTGAGATGAGGAAACACTTTTTCACCCAGAGAGTTGTGAATCTGTGCAATTCTCTGCCACAGAAGGCAGTGGAGGCCAATTCAATGGATGTTTTCACAAGAGAGATATGCCCCTGTCCCACTTAGGAAACCTGAACGGAAACCTCTAGAGACCTTGCGCCCCACCCAAGGTTTCCGTGAGGTTCCCGGAGGTTTTTGTCACTCTCCCTAATGGTCGAAAGTGGTTTCCGCGTAGTCGAGCTTCTTCTATGTTCCGGCGATTATTTCAAAAAATTAAAAACCGGCCTCGACTAAAAATAGGTTGCCATTTTAAAAATCGGTAATTTTTTTGTCAAAGCCGGTTGCGATGCTAGTTGAAGGTGGTTACCGGAGGTTGTAGGTAGTGGAAGGTAAGACTTTTTTTCCACCCAGTTTTATTCCACCAGGGAGGTCTTACCTTCCACTACCTGCAACCTCTGGTAACCACCTTCAACTAGCATCGCAACCGGCTTCAACTAAAAAATTACAGATTTTTAAAACGGCAACCTATTTTTAGTCGAGGCCGGTTTTGAATTTTTTGAAATAATCGCCGGAACATAGAAGTTGCTCGACTACGCGGAAACCACTTTCGACCATTAGGCAGAGTGACAAAAACTTCCAGGAACCTCAAGGAAACCTTGGGTGGGGTGCAAGGTTTCCTAATTGGGACAGGGGCATAAGTGGGACAGGGGCATTAGGAAACCTGAAAGGAAACTTCTGGTGACCTTGCGCCCCACCCAAGGTTTCCATGAGTCGCCAGAGGTTTTGGTCACTCGCCTGGAAAGTCTCGACCGAAGCATGAGCTGCATTTACTGACCAAAGATCCTACAGGATCTTTGCTACCAACCACACACACACACACACAAACACATTGCGAAGGTGGGGGACAGGGACAGGGACAGCGGAGGAGCGCTGTCTGCGCGATGAAGAGGAAGGTAAACGGCTGCCACAGAGCACGGTAAGTACTTTAGGGAGGGGGGGAGAGAAATGGGGAGAGAAGGGGAGAGAGAAGGGGAGAGAGAAGGGGAAGAGAAGGGGAGGGAGAAGGGGAGGGAGAAGGGGAGGGAGAAGGGGAGAGAAGGTGAGAGAGAAGGGGGAGAAGGGGAGAGAAGGGGGGGGGGGAGAAGGAGTGGAGACAGTTTTAAGAAGTTTAATAAAGTTTAGTGGGCATTTTACCTTCCGGCGGATCTTCTAGGTCCTGAAAACTCCAATGAGCCAATCAAAATGGCGGGTCAGTGAAGGAGATGGCCTTCGACTGCCTGTAAGTAAATAGCGACCCAACTCCGCTGGCTTTGACCAAACGACAACCTATTTTTAGTCGAGGCCGGTTTTGATTTTGTTGAAATAATCGAAGGAACATAGAAGAAGCCTCGACCACACGGAAACACTTTCGACCATTAGGGAGAGTGACCAAAACCTCCGGGAACCTCATGAAAATCTTGGTGGGGCGCAAGGTCACCAGAGGTTTCCGTTCAGGTTTCCTAAGTGGGACAGGGGCATTAGGTTTAGCTATCAGGGCAAAAGGAAATCAAGGCTTATGGGGAAAAAGCCGGAATGGGATTCGGATTTTGGATGATCAGCCATGATCATATTGAATGGCAGAGCTGGCTCGAAGGGCCGAATGGCCTACTCCTGCACCTACTTTCTATGTTTCTATGTTCAGAAAATTAGATAGGTGGCATGCAAACCGCTTCGCTCCATTTCATGTAATGGTCATGTAAGGTTGTACCAAAGTAAGATAAAGTTAACAGCAAATTTTCTTTGTTGCAGCAGAAAATGTGATAGTAATCAAAGATGCAATAGATATTTCGCTGAACACCTCCACTCAGTCTGCCTAAACCTACCTGATGTCTGACTGTCACCCTGATTTAATTTTATCTCTGTATGCCTTGTTATCACCTTCTCCTAGCTAACAATGATCTAGTCTACATTTTCCTGGAACTGCATCCCCTTTGATGTCTCGTTTTCACACCTTACACTTCCTTATCTCTGTGTCTCCCTCTCCCCTCATACTCCAGCAATACCAATTTCTGCTGCCAAACCCCTATGCTTCACTTTTTGTTCTGCCATGTTGGAGAAATTTACCCAAATATTACCGTTATTGCTCCTACTCCCTGTAAGCAGCTAAATGCATAGATGATTTAAAATCTGACATTCAAAAAGGAAAATAAGGGTCACTTTTCCCACAATTTGTCCACTCAGTTTGAACAACTTAAAAGAATAAGGAGGATCATATCTAAGGCAAGTAATGCAAGACTTCCAAATGTTTTTATAACCTTGCTAATTTTAAATTTCTGAGAGGGTCTTGTAGTATCAAAGTATGTATAACATTTGGCCTTTTACTAGTACAATGATCCACATGGCCACATTTGTACAACTCTGGCAGCACTCATAAGTCTATGCTTATTTAGTTAGTCTGAAGTCAATAACAACCCAAGTTTAGGTTGTGAATAAAATCTCATGCTATTTTCTAGATCATTCGATAATTCATATATTCTTTAAATAAATTACATCAATGGGAATTTAATAAATTTGATAAACCAGGAAGATAGAAGAAAGGGGTAATGACAGACAGACATACACACACACTTTACAATTCAAAAACTGGTATTTTAACCATTCAAGTATTTGTTTGTACCAAAGTGGATCGGCATTAAACCTTCTTCACCTTTGCAATAGATCAGTTGATTTATATTCTAGATCACTTTGTAGCTAGACCACATTTGGTTGTATATGTAGGTATTTTCAAGCATTATGGTCTGACCTTCGATATACTGGCACACCAGACACCACTGTTAGTTAAATACATTTCATGTGCAACTCTATTCTTATTATTTGCTTTTTGGAATAGCAACATGAAAGAATTTACAAACACCACATACAAGACTTCCTCTCTGAGGCTTACATTGACGTAATTCATATGCAAGGTTGTACAGGATAGAGTGTATCATAAGGAAGACTACGACGGGTTCTCCTCTGGAACAGCACAACAGATATCATTTTCCTGCAGGTTAACATATTGTTCAAGTTGCCAAGGGAAAATAAGAACTCTGAATATTGGTATGACTAAAAAAGCTGTAAATTTGGCAAACAGCACCAGAACATCTGGAGTCACCGAGGACCCGTCAAAATCAGGTGCCATTTGGATCTAGTCCTACAAGTTACACTTCCCCTCAGAGATATGCAGGTAACTGATCCAAAGCCAGAACAGCTGTTTCCAGCCTTGACTCCTCTCCTCCTTTGTCGTTGTATCATTCAATCTCATGGTCCTTTGCTGACATCATCACTGGAACCGATGCAATATACATTTGCTTACATTATAAACATGTTTTTTTTTAGATATTGAAAATCGGCTCCACTTGGACCAAAGCATTAAATATTAAGACATTTTGGACAAGATTTTTTTATAACTGAAATGAATGGAATGGAATACTTTATTGTCACATGTGACAGGTCCCAGTGAAATTCTTTGTTTGCATACCCAAGGTTTGCAAATAGCCACCACATACGGCGCTGAGAAAGTTACAAAGTACCCCCGCCGGCTCCTCCTTTGTTTCCCCCCCCCCCCCCATTCCGGGTCCTCCATTGGTCTCCTCCCCCCTCACCAGGTCCTCCGTTGGCCATTGTTGTTCCCCCTCCCTCACGGCGGTCCCCCCACGCCAGGTCCTTCATTGTTCTTCCCCTTCACTAAGGGGAATCCAGCTCACTTCTTAATAATTTGTACATTTTCTGTTTTTATCAAAAATTATCTCATCCATTCGAATTGCTATTTAAGAATTTCTATTTTTTTCATGCTAAAATAATATTATTTTCATACAAAATAACCAGATGAATGGCATTCAGGAAGTGTTAACTTGAAAAATAAATATGGATTTGCGATTACCTGGACAGAGACTTCTCTGCATTACCCATTCACACAACCACACACATTGTGTAGAAGCTGATTACCATTGGTGTCATACTTACTATCTGAGAGCTCCCACAGCCGTGGGGGAAGATTACTGAAGTACTCATGGTTTAGAGCCGATAAAGCCGACAGTCTTTTCTTTGGGAAGCACTGTAGAAATTTGGAGGCAAGATCTTCAGCATGGGGCACATAATCTAGTCTGAAATGTAAGAATACAAAAGAACATTGTAAGAATGTCAACCAATACAATAGTTTCGCTGCAAAATGGAACAAACTGTGGACACTACAAAGTTTACAATAAATTAAAATATAAATGAAGTGCTGTGCAAATATTACTTATGTATGAAAAAAACAATATATATATATTTTTTTTAATTTAAAAAAAAATTTTTTTTAGAGTAACATATTATAATAGGAGAAGAAAAAACTTTTCATATACATCAATCACTCATACATTATTAAATTTGTCAATTGTCAGTTAATTCTGCTTCTAGTGTTTTTTTTTTATATAGATAGAAAAAGAAAAATAGAGAGAAAGAAGAATTACAATATCAAAAAAGAAAAAGAGGTGGAATGAATTACTTATAATACGTCATAGGAGATAAGTTCGTAGGTTATGAAATATAATTACATCTAATCCTGAGTTCAAGCTTCAGTCGGGCTTTCGCGCTGGGCCACTCTATCCCTTCAAATAGGCAATGAATGGAGCCCATATTTTAACAAAAAGTTCTTGCTTGTCCATTAAGACAAGTCTAATTCTTTCTAGATGTAGGGTCTCCGACATTTCCACAATCCACATTTTAATTGTGGGGGTTGTAGGTCCTTTCCAGAATTTTAATATTAATTTTTTCCCAGTTATTATACTGTAGTCAAGGAAGTTTATTTGGCTTGTTGTGAGTGTTAAGCTTTGTTCTGATATCCCAAGTATTATTAATATTGAGTCTGGAGCCAATTTGCTATTAACAACTTCAGAAATTATTTGAAAAATATCAGTCCAGTAATTTTTAATTTTTATACAATTTGCAAAGGTATGTGTTAAATTGGCCTCTAGATGCAGGCATTTATCACATATAGGAGAGATATGTGGGAAAATTCTATTTAGTTTTATTTTGGAGTAATGTAATCTGTGTAAGACTTTAAATTGTATTAAAGCATGTCTGGCATTTAACGAACATTGACGTATATGTTGTAAACTTTCGTCCCAAATATCTTTCGTAATAGGATAACCTAACTAATTTTCCCATTTATGTCTATATAGTTCCATCGGTGGTACCTCATTATTTAGGAGAATGTTATAAATATAAGCTATTAATTTTTCAGTTAGGATGCTTATTCAAACATTCATCAAGAATTTCTGGTTCCCTAGTCCTATAAACTTGTGTATTGGATTTAACATAATCTCTAATTTGTAAATATCTGAAAAAGTTATTTGAGTGTAGTCCATGATTCTGTTGTAACTCTTGAAATGACAGAAAGATGCCTTCCCTATGAAGATGTCCAATCCTTTTAATTCCATAATTTTTCCATTGTATAAAACCTCAATCCAATATGGATGGCTTGAATAGAGGATTATTTACAATGGGAAGACATAGTGGTATATTATTCAGTTTTAAAGCCTTTTTTAATTGTTTCCAAATTCGTATTCCACTATGTATTATAGGGTTTTCCTTATATTTTATCAGGTAAAAATGTCCTAATATTGTTATCAAAGCACCTCAAAAGCATAAATTATATTACTGTATCTCAAAAGTACCAAAACCTGCGGGGACAAATGCAGCTCCCGAACTTCTGACAGTATTTTGTATATTAATCAATCTGGAAAAGTTTGTTAGAAGACAAAATACATCTTTTTTTACAATCATGAAAAAAAACTAACAATTAGTTTGACTAATCTGCATCATTTTTAAGCTAGATTATAAAATAAGGCTATAAGGGAAAATATCACATGGTAAAAAAGCAGTTCAGTTTTTAAACTTTACATCAAAATAAATTACCTCAAAATCCTAGAAAAGTAACATTAAGTACAGAGGTAGTTCACAGGACATTGTTTTCATTTTGGCCACCCATCTACACTTTAAAGCAGAATCCTGAATTTCTACATATTCCCACATTCCCCTTGCCAGTCAGTGCTCCTCCCTGGATTTATTTTCCTCCATGTGTTTACATGCCCTGTAATCTACCCAAATCTTTTGATAATATCTGTACATGTTCCAAATTGTGAGAACGTGTTTCTTTCCACATGAAAGAGACTTTGTTGCAGACTGTAGGAATTTTATCTGTGGCTAAGTTCAAAAACAGCCGCATCTATAAATCCATACATTTTCAATCAGCAACCTCATGCCAAAATGTTTTTCCAGTGCTCACTGACAGCCTAGGCTTCAAAGCTCTAGCACTGAGCAATTGTGACATTTGACACTATTTCCTTGTACTCTTCGCTTTTATAATCCCTAATAAAGTTTTATTTAAGATTGGCTGCAAATTTTTCACATGAACGCTCCTACAAATGGAATGCTAGACGGAAAATGTCAGTAAACGTCAAAACGAAGGTGAGATGAATTTAATCAGCGTGAGCAATCTCTATCTTGTCATCAGTTATTAGGAATGTTACAACATTTTGAGATTTTAAAAATCATGCCTGTAATTTATCCCATCAGATAAAGCATAAAAATAACTTTAATTTTTATATCTAATTCACTTTCATACCGTCAGTATTAAAAACGTTATGGTCATTTTCATACTCGGAAATTAGCATCTTGTTCTCTATTGCTTTTCCATTAACTTAACACAAAAACTGTGATCGAGGACAGTCAATTGACATAAAAGCCCATAACTTTCTTAAAATATAAGAGAACTGAATGAAATTTTCAGTTATTATAGATTGAAGCATTCTGAAACAAATATGATACATCTTACTTGGATAACCTGAAATTAAAGCATATAATTAGTCTAATTGTAGATTATTACAAAAGTGACCGTTGTGACGGAAATAGAATTTGATTATCATGAGAGTGGATTGTGATAGATCGGAATGTGGCCGTTACCATGATTTAAGCCCCGCGATATCGGCAGGCAAGACACGGCCGATATCGGGGCCTAAATAACATATTTTGAATCATCAGATTAAAATGAAACCACACTAAATAGCAAGGTAAGATGTAAGATAAACGATATAACTTTTGTTTTGTCCTGATGTGGAAGTCCTTGATGTTGATTTTGATCCGTGATGTTGAAGGCGTTAGAAGTCGCGTTTAACCTCAATCCAGCGAAGCAATCGACCAGCAACGTTTTTTAAAAACGGAAACGGAAGCGCAGAACAAATTTTCTTTATCAAATTGTAAGTCCGAGCAAATACCTCTCCGACCACCAATACAAACCTGAATTTTAAACCTGAATTTTATTCCCCCCCCCCCCCACCACAGCCCCCCGGAATCGCACCCCCCCCCCCCCCAACCTCCGGAATAGCACGCACAGGCAGTGGCAGATCTGGAATACCACTGATGGTAGGTTTTGTAACAAAGCTACAGGTATATTGATTATACTAAGGCAGAAGCAAGCAGTTTGTTGGCTCTAAGCTTATAGGTTTAGGTATGATCCATATTACGTTTAGTTTAAGTCTCTCATATATTACGTAATAAGAATCACGTAAGCCACAGTCCATTTATTTATGATTAAGAAGGAACTGCAGATGCTGGAAAATCGTAGGTAGGCAAAAGTGCTGGAGAAACTCAGCGGGTGCGGCAGCATCTATGGAGCGAAGGAAATAGGCAACGAAACCCTTCTGCAGCCACCAAGCACGACATCCAGAGGCTGCAGCGAATCGTCCGATCAGCTGAGAAGGTTATTGGCTGCAACATTCCCTCCATTGATGAACTGTACACTGCAAGGGGCACAAAGCGAGCGAGTAAGATCATCTCTGACCCCTCTCACCCTGGCCACAAACTCTTTGAATCACTTCCCTCTGGAAGGCGACTCCAGACTGTCAAAGCTGCCACAGCCAGACATAAAAACAGTTTTTTTCCACGAGTAGTTACTCTCCTCAATAACCAAAAATCTGTAGCCTCCTTTTGCTCTGGTATTTTATTTAATTCACATGTTTAATCAATAATGTTATATTATTAATGTTTAATGTTTTATGTGTCATTCCTAACTGTCACTCTATGTCGTTGTCACTTGCGGGCGGAGCACCAAGGCAAATTCCTTGTATGGGAATACTTGGCCAATAAACGTATAAATTAATTAATTCATTCATTCATTCTAATGCTGCACTTTGAAAGGTTGTGCAGCACCACACTGGGAGTGTGGCATGAATCCCCTCGGCCGTGGTGGGAGCCTGTCCTCCCTCATTTATGTGTGCCATTGGCTGGGGACATAGTGTGAACTCTCACACTCTGTTAATGTTTCGACGGCAATGAATCATCCCACAGCTCAGCGTGAAAAGGTGACCATGACGGTTGATGTTAACTAGGCCATGGTGAGCGGTATGGCCACTCGGTGTTGGGATGTGTTGCCCAGGACCACGGCCTGGCTGGCATGATGAGTGAGGCCAATGCTGGGGACTGGCAGCACCTGCTCCACATGTGGATAGATTGCATGGATCCCATAGCCTCTCCCATCATCTCCTCATTGAAATAGAGTCATACAGTACAGAAACAGCCCCTTCAGCCCACCATGTCTATGTTGATCATAGCATCCATCCATCTTCACAACCACCACACTAATCCCATACTATTCACCCCACATTCTCATCAACTCTCCCAGATTCTTCCATTCACCCACACACTGGCAACAATTTAATTGCTAATTAACCTACAAACCAAAACTTTTAGGATGTGGGAGGACGTTGGAGCACCCATACAGAATCTGTTGTAACCAATGACAACCTTCTTGATGTCCTCTACACCATCAATTTGGGTGTCATCCAATAAATTATTAATTGTATCCAATGTCATTTCTCCCTGTATAGGAGCTGCCCGATCTACTGAGTATTTCCTGCAATATCTATTACTAAAATAAAGCTTACACTTTCTTGTTCCCTTCACAATGTTTGACATCCTTGTACATCATTCAATTATTTCAGTTCCTTTAGAAATGTATGTAACAACTGAAGAGTATCTGGAATAATGTGTGGAATTTTGAAGCCTAGAAACACAATATTTATTGCAGAATGTTCAGTAAAATGTTGAAGCCACATTTAGAAGCTGAAATTATTCCATACTAGTATATTCATAGATACATAGAAAATAGGTGCAGGAGTAGGCCATTCGGCCCTTCGAGCCTGCACCGCCATTCAATATGATCATGGCTGATCATCCAACTCAGTATCCCGTACCTGCCTTCTCTCCATACCCCCTGATCCCTTTAGCCACAAGGGCCACATCTAACTCCCTCTTAAATATAGCCAATGAACTGGCATCAACTACCCTCTGTGGCAGAGAGTTCCAGAGATTCACCACTCTCTGTGTGAAAAAGTTTTTCCTCATCTCGGTCTTAAAGGATTTCCCCCTTATCCTTAAGCTGTGACCCCTTGTCCTGGACTTCCCCAACATCGGGAACAATCTTCCTGCATCTAGCCTGTCCAACCCCATAAAAATGTTGTACGTTTCTATAAGATCCCCTCTCAATCTCCTAAATTCTAGCGAGTATAAGCCAAGTCTATCCAGTCTTTCTTCATATGAAAGTCCTGACATCCCAGGAATCAGTCTGGTGAACCTTCTCTGCACTCCCTCTATGGCTATAATGTCCTTCCTCAGATTTGGAGACCAAAACTGTACGCAATACTCCAGGTGTGGTCTCACCAAGACCCTGTACAACTGCAGTAGAACCTCCCTGCTCCTATACTCAAATCCTCTTGCTATGAAGGCCAACATACCACTCGCTTTCTTCACTGCCTGCTGCACCTGCATGCCTACTTTCAATGACTGGTGTACCATGACACCCAGGTCTCGCTGCATCTCCCCATTTCCTAATCGGCCACCATTTAGATAATAGTCTGCCTTCCCGTTTTTGCCACCAAAGTGGATAACCTCACATTTATCCACATTATACTGCATCTGCCAAACATTTGCCCACTCACCCAGCCTATCCAAGTCACCTTGCAGTCTCCTAGCATCCTCCTCACAGCTAACACTGACCCCCAGCTTAGTGTCATCCGCAAACTTGGAGATGTTGCTTTCAATTCCCTCGTCCAGATCATTAATATAAATTGTAAATAGCTGGGGTCTCAGCACTGAGCCTTGCGGTACCCCACTAGTCACTGCCTGCCATTGTGAAAAGGACCCGTTTACTCCTACTCTTTGCTTCCTGTTTGCCAGCCAGTTCTCTATCCACATCAATACTGAACCCCCAATACCGTGTGATTTAAGTTTGTATCCTAATCTCTTATGTGGTACCTTGTCGAAAGCCTTCTGAAAGTCCAGATACAACACATCCACTGGTTCTCCCCTATCCACTCTACTAGTTACATCCTCGAAAAATTCTATAAGATTCGTCAGACACGATTTACCTTTCGTAAATCCATGCTGACTTTGTCCAATGATTTCACCACTTTCCAAATGTGCTGCTATCCCATCTTTAATAACTGACTCTAGCAGTTTCCCCACTACCGATGTTAGACTAACTGGTCTGTAATTCCCCGTTTTCTCTCTCCCTCCCTTCTTAAAAAGTGGGGTTACGTTTGCTACCCTCCAATCCTCAGGAACTACTCCAGAATCTAAAGAGTTTTGAAAAATTATCACTAATGCATCCACTATTTCTGGAGCTACTTCCTTAAGTACTCTGGGATGCAGCCTATCTGGCCCTGGTGATTTATCGGCCTTTAATCCATTCAATTTACCCAACACCACTTCCCGACTAACCTGGATTTCACTCAGTTCCTCCATCTCCTTTGACCCGCAGCCCCCTGCTATTTCCGGCAGATTATTTATGTCTTCCTTAGTGAAGACGGAACCAAAGTAGTTATTCAATTGGTCCGCCATAACCTTGTTCCCCATGATCAATTCACCTGTTTCTGACTGCAAGGGACCTACATTTGTTTTAACTAATCTCTTTCTCTTCACATATCTATAAAAACTTTTGCAGTCAGTTTTTATGTTCCCTGCCAGTTTCCTTTCATAATCTATTTTCCCTTTCCTAATTAAGCCCTTTGTCCTCCTCTGCAGGTCTCTGAATTTCTCCCAGTCCTCTGGTATGCTGCTTTTTCTGGCTAATTTGTACGCATCATCTTTTGCTTTGATACTATCCCTGATTTCCCTTGTTATCCACGGATGCACTACCTTCCCTGATTTATTCTTTTGCCAAACTGGGATGAACAATTTTTGTAGTTCATCCATGCAGTCTTTAAATGCCTTCCATTGCATATCCACCGTCAACCCTTTTAGAACTAATTGCCAGTCAATTTTGGCCAATTCACGTCTCATACCCTCAAAGTTACCTTTCTTTAAGTTCAGAACCGTTGTTTCTGAATTAACAATGTTACTCTCCATCCTAATGAAGAACTCAACCATATTATGGTCACTCTTGCCCAAGGGGGCACGCACAACAAGTCTGCTAACTAACCCTTCCTCATTACTCAATACCCAGTCTAGAATAGCCTGCTCTCTCGTTGGTTCCTCTACATGTTGGTTTAGATAACTATCCCTCATACATTCCAAGAAATCCTCTTCCTCAGCATTACCAATCGTACCAATTGCCAATTGAAGACAAATCCTATTAAATTAATTCCATTGTGAGGTTTCTTATTGTTGGGTTGGCCATTAAACTGTATTTCATATTTGCGGATAGCATTTGATTTTCTCATTAAGCTTTAGATCAACAGATTAATCTTAAAATCTTGAGGACTGGCCTGGAATTTCTGCAGAAAAGTGAAATAAAGCGAATCGAACCATAATGGAAACGGGAGTTAAATTGTCCGTATAGCAATGCATTCAGTGTTAGTCATAAAGTATGAAAGCTCTAGGCAACACGGCATACTGCAAGGAATCAAACATTGTAGGGATTACAGAAACGAGGCTACAAAAAAATTCAAGACAGGGAATTAAACACTGCAAAACATAAAATATTTAATATAGAGCTCGAAAGAGTAGGCCTGCTGTAGCCGTACTAATTAGGGATAACATATGGCTGCAAAAAAAAGAAATGAAGCCATAAGTAAGACAAAAATAGAACCAATCTGGATGATGATAAAAGATGATAAAGTATCAACCACACTATATGATCTGCAGACCAGCTAATCATTGGAAGGAGGTGAAGGAAAATATATGGAAACAAATTAGGAAAGTGATTTGAAAATCTATAATAATCAAAGTAGATTTCAACTATTCTGAAATTAGGTGGCCTGAAAATATAAATAACAATGATAAAAATGAAAAGCGCATGCAGAAATTCAGTGGGTAAGAAGTTCAACAAGCCAACTGGCCCCTGTAATTAGAATTGAACCAGAGACTAGGTTCCTCAATGAATACAAAGTTAACATTGAAAGGCTTGTAACCTTTTATACCAGAAACGTTGCAAGGTTTATTTCAGCCTCTCTGGGTTCTCCAAATTTACAGCTGTAAATTTACATTAATCCAGTTTGGGTTATTCCACACTTCACTGGGATATCTGAGCATATTTACTATAGGAAAACCTATGGGAGCAGAGAACATTCCAGCTAAAATATTGAAGACTTGCACATTAGAAACTAATTATACCTTGAGCTACACCTCCAACATAAGTTGTAAAAAATCATGATGAACTGGAATGTAATCCACATTATGTCCTCCTCATAAAAGTTTAGTTTAGTTTGTTGTCACGTGTACCGAGGTACAGTGAAAAGCTTTTTTGTTGTGTGCTATCCAGTCAGCAGAAAGATTATACATGATTACAATCAAGCTGAACACAGAGTACAGATATAGCATTTAACTTTATCTTGCATTAAACGCTATTCTTTTTGTCATGTATCTGTATACTGTGGACCGCTCGATTGAAATCATGTATTGTCTTTCCGCTGACTGGTTAGCATGCAACACAAACTTTTCACTGTACCTCGGTACATGTGACAGTAAACTAAACTATACATTTAGTGCAAGATAAAGTCCAGAAAGTTTTGATTAAAGGTTGTGCAAGGGTCTCCAATGGAGTTGATGGCAGCTCAGGACCACTCTCCATTTGGTGATAAGATGGTTCATTTGCCTGATAACAACTGGGAAGAAACTGTCCCTGAAGCTGGTGTTGTGTTTTTTCACACTTCTATACTTCTTGCTTGATGGGGGAGGGGAGAAGAGGGAGTGTCCGGGGTGAGGCACATCCTTGATTATGCTGGTGACCTTGCTGAGGCAGCCTGAAGTGTAGATGAAGTCAATGGAAGGGTGGTTGGTTTGCATGATGGTCTGGGCTACGCTCACAATTCTCTACAGTTTCTTGCTGTCTTGGATGGAGCTGTTCCCAAACCATGATGTGATGCATCCTAATAAATGCTTTCTATGGCACCTCTGTAGAAGTTGGTGAGAGTTGTTGGGGAGATGCCAAACTTCCTAAACCTTCCAAGGAGGTAGAGGTGTGGTGTGCTTACTTTGTCATTGCTTCGATGTGGCTAGTCCAGTTCAAGTTGCTGGTGGTATTTACTTTTAAGAATTTGAAGCATTTAACCATCTTTACATTGGTACTGCCAATGTATACCGGGTATGTGTACTGCTTTGCTTCCTGAAGTCAATCACTATCTCCTTTAAAAAAACAATTGAGAGAAAGATTGTTGTCTTGACACCTGGTTACGAGGTTCTCAATTTCCTTCCTGTACTTGGTCTCGTCAATATTTAATATCCGGCCCACTACAGTGGTGTCATCTGCGAATTTGTAAATTGGAATGATTTGTATTTGGCTGCACAGTCGTGTGTGTACAAGGAGTAAAGAAGGGGGCTGAGCACACATCCGTGCGGAGCACCAGTGTTGAGGATTACCATAGTGGATGATTTGTCACCTATCCTCTCTGATTGTGGTCTGTTGGTTTCGAAGTCGAGGATTCATTTGTAGAGATGAGTGCTAAATCCAAATTTCACGAGTTTGGAGATGAGCTTAGATGGGATAAAAGCCAATAGTCCCATGATTTACCCATCAGCATACTCTCACTCATTAAGTGATGGAAGCTGATGTCAACAGCACCATTGAATGGCACTGATCCTCAGTTTAGTTTCAGTTCTGCATCTCATTGCAGCCCAGCCTGGTTAAAAAAAATGAATTTGATACATGATTGGATGGATTTAAGAGAGAGTTAGATAGAGCTCTAGGAGCTAGTGGAATCAGGGGATATGGGGAGAAGGCAGGCGCGGGTTATTGATTGGGGACGATCAGCCATGATCACAATGAATGGCGGTGCTGGCTCGAACGGCCGAATGGTCTCCTCCTGCACCTATTTTCTATGTTTCTATGCTTCTATAAGAGTGACAGCTCTTAATATCATTGCAGCATTTGACTGACTTTGGGATTACTGGAGCCCGGGTAACATTGCCAAAAGATCTCATCCATTTATTGGAATCATTCCTACTGCAAAATAAAATTATTATGTCCACCTGAAATGTCAACTCTTTTTCTCTTTCCACAGATACTCTCCTAACCTGCTAAGTGTTTCTAACAATTTCTGGTTTTGTTTCAGATTTCTAGTTTCATATCTGCAGTTGGTTTTGATTTTCATTATGTTGCTTGAGGATGCATCATCTCAACCCCAGGATAGCACTACAGGATTTCCTCAGGCATTGCCCTTGGTCCATGGCAATGGCATCCTCTCTATCCTCTCAGAAGTACCACAGATCATTGATAATTCACAAATTTTCAAAAAAATGTACCCAGGCTATGTTTGCGTGCATTGAGAACAATGTGGTCACACAAATGCCAAGGAGTAACCATCTTAAGCAAGAAAATCTAACCACCTCCTATAACAATCAAAGATATTACCATCATCTGATTCTTCATCATCAAAGTCTGGAGAGTTCATGGATCGGAATCATAACCATGTCAGCCACACAACTGCACCAAAGGTTGTGTATGTTATGAGCAATGCTGGCAATGATTTTCCCTGTGGCAGATAGCAGGAGGACCACTCTGCTGTTACCATAGTGAGACCTGGTGGTGTTTGGAAAGAAGGGGATCCTGGAATATATGTTCACAGATGCTTAAATGTAGCAAGGAGACACAACAGATTGAAGATGTCGGAATCTGGAGCAAAAACAAGCTGCTGGAGGAAACTGGTCCTGATACAAGGTCTTGGCCTGACACACCTTCTCTTCCCACTCCAACCGCACTCCATAGATGCTGCTCAACTGCCAATTTCCTCCAGCAGCTTGTTTTTTTTGCTTAAATATAGAAAGCATTTCTACATTTTGTTAGTAAAATTGTTAAAACTGTGCACAAAATGCTTCCCCTTAATAGCAGAGAAATAAAACATAAGAGCAAGGAGGTTGTACTGAAACTGAATACAACACAAAGTAGACCACAGCCTCAATACCATGAGTACCTTGAAGTAAATTGCATTGTGTGCAATTGCATGCAATTCTGGTCACAATATTACAAGAAAGATGCAAGAGATGGCGAGATTTACAAAACTGCTGTCGAGACTGGTACATGGTAGCAATGACTAAAAATTGGTTTAGCCAGGAATGGAAAACAGGACGAGGGGCATAATTGAGGTCTATAAAATCATTGGGGGCCTGGGTATAGTAAATAGGAAGGATATATTTTCCTTGCAGAAGGGGTCAAATGCCTGAGGGACTAGATTTAAAGTAATTGTTGGAAGTATTAGAGGGGAGATATGGAATTTTCCACATTCATGATGATAGGATCTGAAATTCACTATTTGAAGTGTGATGGGGGCAGGACCTGCTGGGTTATGGACGTGTTGGAAGATGCAATTACATTGGGCTGCTCTTATTTGACCAGCACATAGACCATGTGCAGAATGTCTGGCTTCCGTGGCATAAATTCTCAATGATTTTGTGTTTTTTAGTTGAAGTGCGAGAGTGGCACAGCTGGTAGATGGTACAGCTGGTAGACCTGATACCTGACAGGCCAGGCAACACAGGACTAACTGACGCCTGGTGCTATCTTGCGTGGAGTTTGCACATTCGTCCCGTGACCAGTCGCGTTCCTTTGGCTACTCTGGTTATCTCCCGCTTCCCAAAGACGTGCAGTTTGTTTACTGTAATTTGCCCTTTCTGTAGGTGAGCAGCAAAATCTGGAGAGGGAAGTGTTGGTCATATGGGGAGAGTAGATTGCAGGGAATATAGATGGAGAATGGGATTACTCTTCTAGGTTGCAAGGAAATATGGATTGTACGTTAACCTACACTCAGCCACCAGCATCTAATTCATAACATCATAAGTGATAGAAGCAGAATTCGGCCATTCGGCCCATCAAGTCTACTCTGCCATTCAATCATGGCTGATCTATCTCCCTCCTAACCCCATTTTCCTGCCTTCTCCCCATAACCTCTGATACCTGTACTAATCAAGAATCTATCTATCTCTGCCTTAAATATATCCACTGACTTGGCCTCCACAGCCTTCTGTGGCAAAGAATTCCACAGATTCACCACCCTCTGACTAAAGAAATTCCTCCTCATCTCCTTCCTAAAAGAACGTCCTTTAATTCTTTAACGTCCTCTAGTCCTAGACTCTCCCACTAGTGGAAACATCCTCTCCACATCCACTCTATCCAAGTTGGTTAAGACCTCTCAGATTCCTGTGTACTTCTAAGACTAGCTCTCTTCTTTTAAAACTCCAGGGAACGTAAATCCGTTAATCAGCTCTGCACCCACAACACTGCATCATCCTCCATCTTGAGGGACTACCTAAGAAGATGTCCAACAGGTAGAGACCTGGCCAGATAGCTGTGCAATGGTAGGTGGCTTCACCTTCTGTCAACTTGCTTTGAAATGATCAACTTGAATCAGTTGAAACAAATGAACAAATTTGCCGTTATTCAGTTCCATGTGAGTAACAGTTTTCAATAGCTCCTATTTACTTCTCTTATGAGCTTTTTAAATACTTAAAATCCCTGCTTTCTCTCAGCAGCTCCAACACGTGTTTGTAATGTGAATGTTAAACCTTTGTGAGTTATTATAACAATAAAAATAACACTTCAACATAATTAGGAATGTAAGAGTTAATGAAAGGTCATATTTCTGGCTGCATAGCTAAAACTGAAGTGCCATCAATTTTATAACATGAATATTTATTCAATTGTTTATATTTAATTGATGACATTAATTGAGGACAGATTTGGCCAAAAAAAGCACAATAGACAGTGAAGACTGAAAAACATAGAAAAACAGATGGACCTTTAAATGCATGGCCCCATCTCTTTATGGTAGCAGGACAAATTAATAAGCTGCTTATAGAAGGCAACAGCCATTGTTGGATATGGCGTGGAAAACAAGAAGATACATATTTCGGTTGGGATTTAACTTATGATTTCAGAAATCAATTCCTCTCTAAATTCGGTCAATTATTTCCCCAGATTTTGAATACAGTTGTTCACAAAACTCACTTTAAAAAAAATAATCGCCGCTTGCCAGCTGCTGATGTCACAATGCCTACATGCCCACCAATCGAGGCCCACCTGTCTCCTGGCCCCGCCGCCGCTGTGGATTAATGCAGCTGCTGTCAACGCGCATGCGTAGTTTTCCACGAGGTACGTTCGCCCCCCCACCCCCCCCCCCGTTCTTCAAAAGGCACAGAAAGATCGAGAAAGTTCTGCAGAACAAAGATTCTACAGCTCAGCTATAGGATCTTTGTTCTGCAGATCTCACAGTCAGCGGCGCCTCACTCGCTGAACCTTCTCCTCACTGCCGACGCAGCTCGTGAAGCCACGCCCCTCCCAACCCTGCGCGCTTATTCCAGCTGTAGGTGTCCAGAGAGTCAGAAGCCGCTTCTGTCTCTGCATTTTTCAGGCCACTCACTCGCCCGGCTCCCCTCCACACCCCCCCCTCCTCTTCTCACCTCCTCCCCTCTCCTCCCTCCCTCTCTCCCATCTCCTCTACCCGTCACAGGGGACGACCCGATCGTCTGTCCCCCCCCCCCTCGGCCCTGCCCGGCTCTGTCACGCTGGTCCCCCCCGCTGCTTTTCACCGTCCTCAGATCGGGCCCCCGCGAGCTGCCGCACCGCCACTATCTCTCTCTCTCTCCCCTCTCTCTCTCTCTCTCTCCTCTCTCCCCCTCTCTCTCTCTCCCTCCCCCCTCTCCCCTTCTCCGCTCTCTCTCTCCCCCCTCTCTCTCCCCTCTTTCTCTCCTCTCTCTCTCCCCTCTCCCTCCCCTCTCTCTCTCTCCCCCTCCCTCTCTCTCTCCCCCTCCCTCTCTCCCTCCTTCCTCTCACCCACCCCCCTGCCCTCCCCACCCTCTCTCCCCTAAACCCCCTTCCCCCCTCCCCTAACCCCCCTCTCTCTCTCTATCTCTCCCCATTCACTCTCTGCCCTCACTCTCTACCCCGCCCCCCTCTCTAGATGCGCCTGTGAGTTGGGGGCTATGCATCAGTGGATAGGGTTATGGGATAAAAGTTAGTGTGTATGTGGGGGTGGTTAGTGTGTGTGATGCCGCCCCGCCCCCCCCCCCCTCCCACTGCAAACACGCATTGGGAGAGCAGACCCAATGGGTCTGCACTTGGTCTAGTCTATATACTTTTAAAACTCTGTGTGAGTTTGTGTGGGTGTATGTCATTTTGCAGTTTTTTGTCTTTGATTTTTGCCTGTGATTCGTTACTCCGCGAAAATCAGACGCAAAAACGCCGAGAATTTTACCATTTCACTAGCGATTTTACTTTTACATTCGCACATCCACTCCTTGGTCAATTATTTCCCCAGAATTTGAGTCAAATTTATCACAAACTCAAACAAAACTCAAATTTTAACATCCTAACGGCTCTTACCAGCTGCTGACGTCACAATGCCCACATGCCGACCAATCCAAGCCGCTTCTCTCTCTCTCTTCATTTGGCAGCCCGGCTCCCCTCCACTCCCCCCCCCCCCCGCTCCAACTACGCTCGCGCCACGCCTCCCGCAGCTCCCACGCCCATCCACTCACTCCAACTAAAAATGCTCTGCAGATCGGAAGATCACCGAAGGTCACAGCCGGTCACCGGAGGTCACCGACTTTAACATGGCGGCGGCAGTTATTGTCGCGCGGGGCATAAAGGGCCTGTCCCACCAGCATGCGATTGCATGCGTCTAGCGCGACCAAACATGGTCGCTTGAGGCGTACGACCGCCCGGGGCCGGTCCCAATTCGAATCGCGTAGGCGTATGGAGTTGTGTGGGGCTGGTATCGACATCATACTCACCAATCAGCTGGGCAGGAGGTGGACCGACTGAATTTTGACGTCACACGGCGTCGGGCGGTGATGTCATCATGCAACGGCAAGCCGGGCGGTGACATCATAGCGCAACGCCACGCGCTAGGCGTACGCCGTCAAGACGCTACGTACGACGTCAAGACGCTGCGTACGACGTCAAGATGCTGCGTACGCCCGTCGAGACGCTGCGTACGCCCTCAATGCACCTGCGGCCCGACAGGCCATTGGCGCGTGGGATTTTCGGACAGTGCAAGATTTTTGGAGCCCCGCGCGATGTCGGGACCAGCCCCGCACAACTCAATACACCTCCGCCGATCGATGTGGGACCGGCCCCGCGAGGCCGTTCCCCCCCTCCCCCTCCCCTCCCTCTATCCCCTCCCTCTCACCCCCACTCTCCTCCCCCCCTCCCCCCTCCCCACCCTCTCTTCCTCCCTCTCCCCCCCTGCCTCTCCCCCCCTGCCTCCCTCTCCCCCCCTCCCTCCCTCTCCCCCCCTCCCTCCCTCTCCCCCTCCCTCTCCCCCTCCCTAACCCCTTCTCCCCCCCTCCCTCTCTCTCCCCCTCCCTCTCCCTCTCCCTTCTCTCTCTGCCCTCACTCTCTACCCCCTCCCCCTCCCTCTCTAGACGCGCCTCCGAGTTGGGGGCTAAGCGTCAGTAGATAGGCGGATTATGGGGTAAAAGGAGCAAATTAATAATATTAATATATTAACAAGGGGGGTAGTTAGCGTGTGCGCGGGGGGGGTAAGTGTGTGTGGGGGGTGGTTAATATGTGTGACGCCGCATGCCGTCCTCCCCCCCCTCAACCTCAACGTTGGGGGGGAACAGGCCCAACGGGTCTGCACTTGGTCTAGTAACTATTAAAACTCTGTGTGTGTGTGTGTGTGTGTGTGTGTGTGTGTGTGTGTGTGTGTGTGTGTGTGTGTGTGTGTGTGTGTGTGTGTGTGTGTGTCTGTGTGTGTGTGTGTGTGTGTGTGTGTGTGTGTGTGTGTGTGTGTGTGTGTGTGTGTGTGTGTGTGTGTGTGTGTGTGTGTGTGTGTACACGTGCACACGTGCGTGCGTGCACATCTTCTCGAAAAAACGACGCGCTGACGGTAAAATTTTTACATATATTCTGCTAGAGATTTGCACCCATGAAATCGCCTTATCTGAAAAATTCATGCTTTATTTCTCCAGTTATTAATGAAAACGTTATCCTCTTGCTCACGCTGCAAATGACGTCACCTCCCCGACCACGCCCCCCCCGTACTCGGGCTCTGCCTGGAGCCTGGAGCTGGCCTCCCGTGGGGGCTAGAGGTAGAGGACGGGTGCGTTGGGGGGAGCCTGCAGCCTGGACTTGGTCTGGTTAAGTTTAAAGGAGAGGTGGGGAGGCTTTTTTTCTGTGTGAGAGCAAAGGGGGGCTGAAACTCACTGCCTATAAGGACAGTAGAGAGAGAAGCTCTCCCCACATTTGAAAATGACTTTGACGAGAACTTCTCGGTCTTCAAACCACAGGCTGATGAAAACAGATAGAAACAGGTTGATTCTGTATATCTCTTCACCCTGTGCCATGAATTCAATGAGCCGAGTGGCCTCCAACACCAGAACAAAAGATTCAGCTATCCAACCCTTTAAGCCTGATCCACTATTACTATGCACAGGGCTGATATTCCGCCTCGGCGAAATCTTCTGGCCCAGAAATCTACTGATCTGGCATGAACACAACAATTAAACCTCGATGCCATGAGCATTGAGATGAGATGAGAGCCTCTATGAGAATTCCATAGGCTCAATGCTCTGTAGTGAAGAGGTTTTTCCTCATTTCAGTCCTAAATATCTAACTCTTTAGTTTCAAACTAGACTCCTCAGCCACGGAAAAGCCACCCTGCAACTAGACTTCCCAATTACTTCACAAGCCTCAATGAGATTTCCCCTCACTCCTCTAAACATGAGAGAAAACAGTCACAGTCTATTCAAACGACAGACACAAAATGCTGGAGAAACTCATCGGGACAGGCAGCACCTCTGGAGAGAAGGAATGGGTGACATTTCAGATTGATACCATTCCCCAGACCTGAATCAAAATGTTACCCATTCCTTCTCTCCAGAGATGTTGCCTGTCCCGTTGAGTTACTCCAGCATTTTGTGTCTATCTTCGGTGCAAACCAGCATCTGCAGTTCCTTCCTACACACAGTCTATTTAAATGTCTTCCAGCAGTTTTATTTTTGTTCAAGATTTCTGTATCTGCAGTTATAAACTTCAAAAAATGCTATACTCGCCCATTTTTCTATTCATGTCATAAATTTCTATAATTCAGAAAGTGAGGAGAAGTTTGCAGAAACTTTAAAGGTTTTTCCGCAGAAAGTAGTTGAGACACTTTAAAGGAATTGTTTAAGGAAGCAAGGATAAATATTTGGAACTGCCCATATACAAAAATAAAATAAAAAAGTTGAATAGAAGGTTCACTATTGAGACAAGAGACTGCAAATGTTGGAATCTTAAGCAAAAAACAAACTGCAAGAGGAATCCAAGGGGGCAGGCAGCATCTGTGGAGGAAAGTGGACAGATGACTTTTCAGGTCGGGAAGGGTCTTGAAGAAGTCTATTCTCTTCACTGGATGGCAGCAGATGCAAGGGAGAAGGGCAAGCAAAAAGTAGCTTAAAACAAACCCATCTAATTCAAAAATCTTCAATGCTTCAATAGACAATAGATAATAGACAATAGACAATAGGTGCAGGAGTAGGCCATTCGGCCCTATGAGCCAGCACCGCCATTCAATGTGATCATGGCTGATCATCCCCAATCAGTACCCCGTTCCTGCCTTCTCCCCATATCCCCTGATTCCACTATCTTTATGAGCCCTATCTAGCTCTCTCTTGAAAGTATCCAGAGAACTGGCCTCCACTGCCCTCTGAAGCAGAGAATTCCACAGACTCACAACTCTCAGTGAGAAAAAGTGTTTCCTCGTCTCCATTCTAAATGGCTTACCCCTTATTCTTAAACTGTGGCCCCTGGTTCTGGACTCCCCCAACATCGGGAACATGTTTCCTGGCTCTAGCGTGTCCAAACCCTTAATAATCTTATATGTTTCAATATGATGCCCTCTCATCCTTCTAAACTCCAGAGTGTACAAGCCCAGCCGCTCCATTCTCTCAGCATATGACAGTCCCGCATCCCGGGAATTAACCTTGTAAACCTACGCTGCACTCCCTCAATAGCAAGAATGTCCTTCCTCAAATTTGGAGACCAAAACTGCACACAATGTTTAACAAGTGGAGACATTTTAACAGGATTTATCAATATACTGTAGATATATTAAATTTAAGTACAAAATTAAATATCCTTCTAGTGCATGGTAACTTTTGTAGCAACATTTATATTGGTCTGCAAGTTTTGACTGCTTTCTAATTAAAAATCAGTTTAACGTTTTTTCAAATCCACCAAGACTATAAAAATATTGAGGACAATTATGTATTAATATCATGTTGCAGCATCAGTTATCTTTGTATATATCAATATGGACCATCATCTGTAAATTCAAGCAGAAAATTAGTTTAAAACTGCCTAAACTGTAGAACATCAGAGAGGCAGCTGAAATATTTCATTGACCTGGTCATACACACTTATTCTAACTTATTTTCCATCTTATCCCTTTCACCACTGATCTGTTTACCTCCACATTTAAACTGGCTTTGCTTTTCCCAATGTCTCAGAATTAAAATCCTTCCTTGTTACATTTAAATTGTTTCATGTCCTCAGCTTTGCATCGTTCCCTTTATGAACACTGTTCTGTAACACATTATGAAGACTTCATCTATAACGCTATGCCAAAGTGCAATGCTCTAGCATGTGTTTTCTGACCTTTCCACTCCCACTGTGGGCTGCATCTTCAACAATTTAAACATATTTAAACCGTAAATCTCAGAGTTCGAATCAGGGCAAACTCGGGAGAACTCTTGGAATGAACTCGTTCCATGGGACAGGAGATTTACGGTAATGGCCACTCGTCGGTACTCGGGGCTCTCGTGGACATTTTTCATCATGTTGAAAAATCTTCACGAGTCGTCCCGTGCTTACCTGCCGTTAGCGAGTATTCCCGAGTACCTGCCGTTCGCGCTAAGAGACGTCCCCGAGCTCCAACGTACCCGCTACGTTCATTCTCAGTGCTTACCACGAGTTTGATTTTTTTTAAACTCGGGAGAGCTCTTGGAATGAACTCGTACCGTGGGACAGGGCTTTTACCAGGCCAAAATTGAAAGACAGAATGTTTCACATTGGAGAAGACTTCAAATGAAAGTGCTTCGCTTTATGTTTTGTGGTTCTGCAAAAAGTTAATTGATACCTATGATCGTTTTGTAACCATCACCCCATTCAGAGATATATAGAATTATTTTCTAAGTCACATTCCTTATTACTCCAATCCCAATTCCATAAAACCTGACCTCAGCTTCGCTGGTATTCAAAAGCATGGCAATCCTTCAGCTGCAGCCATTAGTTAGATCCTAACTCACATCTTACACCAAGTCTTGTACAATCTGGCCTGGGATAAAAGTCAAATATGTCGCTGTAGTTAACATTCCACAGATTTCTTTCGTCACATATTTCCTCATAGTTTGGTCCCATGCCAGAACTTACAAGGGAGACAAAATACATAAAGAACAGAAGTAGCTAAACCAAATGGTTGGCATGCTATCTGGTCAGATTTTTGTTCTGTTGTCGATAGCTGTAAAAGGTGATCCCGAAAGGAATTCTCACAACCCAGAAAAGCTGACATTTTTTAGATGGTCATTGAAAACAGCTGCCTGAGCAAATATGTGCGTTTGTGCTGTTAAATCACTGTAAAATGCAGCTGTCTTCAGAGCCATATCCCATCTGAACTTTGGTTACTAGGTGCTATAAACATTTCAGTAATGTCATTTAATTGTACTCCTCTGGCAGATATCTTCAAGTTCAAGAATTTGATAACGCTTTCTATTTCTAAAACATAAATAGGAACTGGTGTGTTGTTGATTTGTTCGTTCAGATCTTCACCGGGAATTTATTAGAATTCTACAAATTGTTCTGCAAAATTCAGAGCGATGACCTTTTGGAGCCAGGAAGGTCAAAGATCATTTATCATGGTTAACCCACAAATCAGTGCTGCGTGAGAGTCACACCTGTCTCAAAACATTTCTGCTTTCTCCCTATCGTTCCACCTTTTCACTGAGGAATTACAAGATAAACAAATAAGGGGGAAAAAAACACAATAATTAGACTTACAAGTATGGAAAGGTGCCTATTTAACTAATTCATACAAATGACCAAAAATGTTCCAATCATTTTTAAACCCTTAATATATTTACTTTCCCATGATTATAAGCTCCTGTGTTTTATGGACAATTACTAAGCAATTTGTTGTTTAGGTATATATATATACATACCTAAACAAGGCACCAGGCGGCCACAGGGCATCGAGTGGCCGGCAGCCACCGCCACTCGGCGTTCACCACGAGCGCTGGAGTGCACCTCCCTCCCGGAGTGCCTTGCGAGTGCATTGTGACATTAGTCAGATTTTCTTTTCTCAAAATGGGTGAGTTTGGGCTGTTTTTTAAATTTCAAGAATCAAAAAGTAAAGAAATATAGTTGGAAATGCGACGGGAAGATGTTTATCCCAGGGAAAAATGTGAGTAGGATGTGTGAAAATGGGAAGGCTGTGGCCTAGTATTAAACATAGAAACATAGAAAATAGGTGCAGGAGGAGGCCATTCAGCCCTTCGAGCCAGCACCGCCATTCATTGTGATCATGGCTGATCGTCCCCTATCAATAACCCGTGCATCCCTTCTACCCATATCCCATGACTCCACTAGCTCCTAGAGCTCTATCTAACTCTCTCTTAAATCCATCCAGTGACATGGCCTCCACTGCCCTCTGTGGCAGGGAATTCCATAAATTCACAACTCTCTGGGTGAAAACGTTTTTTCTCACCTCAGTCTTAAAGGACCTCCCCTTTATTCTAAGACTGTGGCCCCTGGTTCTGGACTCGCCCAACTTTGGGAACATTTTTCCTGCATCTAGCTTGTCCAGTCCTTTTATAATTTTATATGTTTCTATAAGATCCTCCTCATCCTTCTAAACTCCAGTGAATACAAGCCTAGTCTTTTCAATCTTTCCTCATATGATAGTCCCGCCATCCCAGGGATCAATCTCGTGAACCTACTCTGCACTGCCTCAATCACAAGGATGTCCTTCCTCAAATTAGGAGACCAAAACTGCACACAATACTCCAGATGTGGTCTTACCAGAGCCCTATACAACTGCAGAAGAACCTCTTTACTCCTATACTGAAATCCTCTTATTATGAAGGCCAACATTCCATTAGCTTTCTTCACTGCCTGCTGTACCTGTAAGCCAACTTTCAGTGACCGGTGTCCAAGGATGCGCAGGTCTCGCTGCAACCTCCCCCTTACCTAACCTAACCCCATTGAGATAATAATCTGCCCCCTTGTTTTTGCCACCAAAGTGGATAACCTCACATTTATCTATATTATACTGCATCTGCCATGCATCTGCCCCCACACCCAACCTGTCCAGGTCACCATGCAACCTCCTATCATCCTCTTCACAGTTCACACTGCCACCCAGCTTTGTGTCATCCGCAAACTTGCTAGTGTTGCTCCTAATTCCCTCTTCCAAATCATTAATATATATGGTAAACAGTTGCGGCCCCAACACTGAGCCTTGCGGCACTCCACTCGCCACTGCCTGCCATTCTGAAAAGGACCCGTTCACTCCTACTCTTTGCGTCCGGTCTGCCAACCAATTTTCTATCCATGTCAACACCCTACCCCTAATACCATGTGCTCTAATTTTAGTCACCAGTCTCCCGTGCGGGACCTTATCAAAGGCTTTCTGAAAGTCTAGATACACTACATCCACTGGCTCCCCTTCATCCATTTTACTTGTCACATCCTCAAAAAATTCCAGAAGATTAATCAAGCATGATTTCCCTTTCATAAATCCATGTTGACTTGGACTAATCCTTTTACTGCTATCCAAATGCCCCATTATTACCTCTTTAATAATTGACTCCAGCATCTTTCCCACCTCCGAAGTCAGGCTAACTGGTCTGTAATTCCCCGTTTTCTCTCTCGCTTCTTTCTTGAAAAGTGGGATAACATTAGCTATTCTCCAATCCACAGGAACTGATCCTGAATCTATTGAACATTGGAAAATGATCACCAATGCGTCCACTATTTCTGGAGCCACCTCCCTGAGGACCCTGGGATGCAGACCATCAGGTCCAGGGGATTTATCATCCTTCAGTCCCATTAGCCTACCCAATACTATTTCTCGCCTAATGAAAATTTCTTTCAGTTCCTCTACCCCGTTAGCTCCTCTGGGAGATTGTTTGTGTCTTCCTTAGTGAAGACAGATCCGAAGTACCTATTCAACTCTTCTGCCATTTCCTTGTTGCCCATAATAATTTCACCCGTGTCTGCCTTCAATGGACCCACATTTGACTTTGCTACTCTTTTTCCCTTAACATATCTAAAGAAGCTTTTACTGTCCTTCTTTATATTCCTGGCCAGCTTCCCTTCGTACTTCATCTTTTCAGCCCGTATTGCCCGTTTTGTTTCCTTCTGTTGTCCTATGAAAGTTTCCCAATCCTCTGGCTTCCGGCTACTCTTTGCTGTGTTATACATCTTTTCTTTTAGTTTTATTCTATCCCTAACTTCTCTTGTCAGCCACTGTTGCCTCCTACTCCCCTTAGAATCTTTCTTCCTTTTTGGAATGAAATGATCCTGCGTCTTCCGGATTATGCCCAAAATTGGGAAGAAAATAGGAATGAACCAGATTGTGCCCAGATGTCACACACATATACATACACAGAAACAAGAGAAGAGTTTTAGTAATATAGATATCAAAGTTCTAATAACTACAGCTGCACTATGTGAAAATAAACTGATTTGTTTATCATAGGACAGAATGTTTACTCTATTACCTCCTGTTTTTAGGATTCCGTACTTAATTTCTGGTTGGAATCACTGATCTAATGAAGAATAGGGTTTTTTTTGGTTTGCATGTATGGATGCGTATGTGCATATGCATTTTTGCACCTTTTCTCGCATTACAAGGTTTTGGGTCGGGACCCTTCTTCAGCCAGCTGAAGGAAAATCCCGACCCGATAAGTCACCTCGTAGTCTGAAGATGAGTCCCGATCCGAAACGTCATCTATCCATGTTCTCCAGAGATGCAGTCTGACCCACCGAATTACTCCAATATTTTGTGTCGGACGTACAAAAAAATGCTGGAGAAACTCAGCGGGTGCAGCAGCATCTATGGAGCGAAGGAGATAGGCAACGTTTCAGGCCGAAACCCTTCTTCCTTTTGTGTCGCACACTGGTAAGTGTCAGTTTCCTGAGTGTTGGCAGATTGTTGACAAAGAAATGGAAAAAGTCACTAATTTGCCCCTTCCTTACTCAGAGGATAAAAAGAATAACCGGAATACCTCAAATGTTGCCCGACAAGTATTAACTACCTCAGTATAGCTTGGGATATAAACTTAACCGGTTGATATGCTGCTTACCAGATCAACCAGCTGAACCCTCAGAGTCCTGTACAATATGTATTAGAAATTATAACGTTTATCAATTTTCTAGCGGTAACTGCAAAGAAATATAAAACAGCATGAGATTTGAACTCTCAAAGGAAGAACATCAACTTCTTGGAACCAGCACAATAGCTCAGCTGAATTCCAATGTAAAAGAAATTGCAATGTCTAATTAGAACAAGTTTACATAGAGAGTAGCTGTCTTTCAAATTAAATCACCAAGAGGATTTCTGTGTTCCCTTGAGCTGATGCAAGATCAAATGAGTAAAAAAAACAAAACTGTTGGCTAGTGGTCAGAATCTAGAAATGGAAAGAAAATATTTTGCTTCAAAAGCCCTTGAAGGGACTTTAACAAGCCAATTGCCCATGACTAACATCAAGTGTCAAGTATTGCTATTGACAACATCTGCATTATGTGCAAGACCGACCTCTTCCCTGTCCTTCTGCTGTCACAAATGTGGTGCCAGGAACATTCCTTACCACTCATTTCTTTGAAGATTCTCTTTAACATTCTAGTTGGGCTGGAGCCTTTCTAATAATCTTGGAAAAGAAGATAAAATGATAGCAGCACAAAACATGAGCTTCAGATAGCCAGTTGCATTGGACCTTTCCTCTAATTTAGTCCTTTGCAACTCTACGCTAAGAGGTTTGAAATAGTAGCTAAAGTACATGAGTATCAGCCATCACATGCCCATTACAGCCAATGGCATCAAATGTTGGCAGGCAAGCACAACCAAAGGCACAGCACGGCACGTGATTAATATAAATAACAAATTTCTCATCATTTTTGTCAGACGTATATGTGTAGAATGGCATTATTCTATCATTTCTAACATTGTGACACCTGCCATGACTACATATGCCATTGTTTCTTGTGTGTGATGATTAAAATACACCACACAACTAATTATTGCAATATATCATGTAGAATTATCATTAATATACATATATACAACATATATTTAATTACAACCTAATTCCATTTCAACTATTAGTTTTGTGATATATTTTAATTTGGTGATGCACAGAAGACATAGATCATAAGACATAGGAGCAGAATTAGGCTATTTGGCCCATCATGTTTGCTCCATTAGATCATGGCTGACCTATTTTTCACTCTCAACCCCATTCTCCTGCCTTCTCCCTGTAACCTTTGGCTCCCTTATTAATCAAAAACCTGTCGATCTCCGCTTTAAAAATATCCAATGACTTGTCCTCCACTGGTGTCCATGGCAATGAATTCCACAGATTCACCATCCTCTGGCTAAAGAAATTCCTCTTCATCTCCATTCTAAAGGTATGTCCTTTTATTCTTTGACCTCTAGTCCTAGACTCCCCCACTACTGGAAACATCCTCTCCACATCAACTCCGTCAAGGCCTTTCATTATTCAGATACAAGAAGATCGCATCGGATATTAGATATAACAATAAATATTTTCGTTCTTTGAGAATATCAAAAGGTTTAGAGCAATACGGGCCAGACGCAGGAAAATAGAACTAGCTCCGTTATGCAAATTGATGGGCATGAACAAGTGGGAGCGAAGTACCTGTGTCTATGCTGTATAGCTCTGCGATTCTATCTCTCCAGAATTCTTTTCTCCTTTAAATCTAAGCCGTAATTTACTTGGTTATTTGAATTTGTGAAAAATGTAGACGATTTCATTTGACTTAGTCAAAATTCTGCTCGACCAGTGAAAGAGGAATTCTTCTTCCAACTGATGTAAATGTCAGTTCTTGCTACTCTTGTTGGCCGACCTTGCACAGTTACAGTTTTGGATCCAATACAAATAACCAGTGAATTGACTTAATTTCTCTTTGAAGATGGATTGCCATCAGGCGGGTCTCAACTAGTTAGCATCTCACAAGTCTTTCCTCGCCACTGCAACAGTAATGAGGGGCCGTTACTTTGTGATCAAGACACATCTGTGTAAAGGGCCTGTGCCACTTTCACGACCTAATTCACGACCTCTGCCGAGTTTGCCCTTGACTCATACTCGCAGCATGGTCGTCACGAGGTCGTAGGAGGTCGTAGGTAGGTCGTAGGAGGTCGTAGGTTGGTAGTAGCAGGTCGTAATGCTAGTCGTAGGTACTCGTGGCATCAAGTAGGTCGGGACGTTTTTTCAACATGATGAAAAATGTCCACTAGTAGAAAAGGTCGTGAATTAGGTCATGAAAGTGGGACAGGCCCTTAACTTATCAAATATCTCCAAAGCTGAGAACAAAAAGTAAGAGGATAGAAACTTTAGTTCTGCAGAAACAGCAAAAATCTTTCAGAACTAATACAATAATAGGACACAAAAAATCAGCATAATCTCTATTCAGTAGAAAATTACATTCAATCTGGTATGGTGTAATAATGAAGTTAAAGTTTATACTGATCACAGGTAATTTGCAGAAGCTAAGTCAGTCCTAATAGAAGAAATATCAGAGTGTTCATACTGGGAATTGGCAGAGAAAAAAAATCAAATTTTCATTGAAAATTTGGAAAGTAATTTGTAAGAGTAAAATGTGTTTAATTCCTTCCTTGAAAACAAACAGACTTCATTCCCACTAGAGTTGGGCAAGAATATTTACGCTCTTATGTTCCAAACTATGCACATTGGAAAAGAGTAGATCAGAAACACATGCTACATTTTTCATTCACTCGCGAGAATAGAAGGGGATTGGATGCAAAACCTTATAAACTGTTGATTAAGTTTAATAGGTATGCAAGAGAGCCAAGGTATTGTACACACAAACCAGGGCCATATCACTGGAGCAAATGAAAAGTCACATCAATATTCTCAGAGGACAGTCTGAACAACTTGAATAATAAGAAGTTTCTCTCTAAAACAGTAAACAAAATGAACATATATTTCATAAATTTAAAAAAATAACCCTTCACATATGATTTATGTTTAGAATATTTTATATTACATACCTTTATTTCATTAAATAAATGAAAATTGAGGGAATAACAATGGCTTCCTCTGCTTGTGTTTCATGACTGGACAACAGACAATATGGAGGGAGCTTGCGAAGGCCTTGATTGATCAGTCCTCCTCACTCTTCCAATCGCCAAAGCAATGAGGGGTAAAGTAGAAGAATTTCTCTTTCAGTGCCGAGCACTGTTATGTGGTATATAATAGCATTGGGAGATTTAAAATTAAATAAATAGAATATACAAAGATGAAACTGATGAAAGAATGGAACTACACACAAAACTCTTGAAAGCTAGACAAAAGCAGGAGTAGGCCATTTGGCCCTTCAAGCCAGCACCACCATTCAATATGATCATGACTGATCATCCCCAATCAGTACCCGGTTCCTGCCTTCTCCCCACATCCCCTTACTCCGCTATCTTTAAGAGCTCTATCTAGCTCTCTCTTGAAAGTATCCAGAGAACCGGCTTCCACCTGAAAGAGTTAATCGCTATTAGCTAGGGTTCCTTGCATGATGGGATACTTGGCCATTTCTGTATTCTTGCTTAAATGCTCATGTGGCTTTAAAACTACTGACAGAGGAAATATACTGCTGACTCCTGTAGCTGAAAACTGAAATACTGCTGGTGCCTCGTATGGGGGTAACTAATACAAATACTGCAGACTCATGTGGATGTGAGCGAAACTTACAATCCTTGGACTAACCACCGAACAGAGTATGCCTGGGATAAGCAAAGTACAGAACGACAGTTGACCGGAGTGACGTACATAGATCACCGCTCCTCCGAAGATAAGATAACAGTCACTGAAACAGATGTCAGCAGTTGTTTCTTGGAAATACTCCTCGGCAGTAGTTTTTGGAAGAATGACTATTTTAAGTGTATACTAGACTAAGTGCAGACCCGTTGGGTCTGTTCCTCCAACGTGCGGTTGCGGGGGGGGGGGGGCGGCATGCGGCGTCACACACTAACTACCCCCCACACACACGCTAACTACCCCCCTTGATATTATATTCATATTATTAATATGCTCCTTTAGCCCTATCCACTGATGCATAGCCCCCAACTCGCAGGCGCGTCTAGAGGGGGGGGGGGTAGAGAGTGAGGGCAGAAAGAGAATGGGGGAGAGACAGAGAGAAAGGGGCAGAGACAGAAGGGCAAGAGACAGAGAGAAAGGGGCAGAGACAGAAGGGCAAGAGACAGGGGGAGAGGGGGGTGGAGGGA
>JAXLNO010005658.1:0-39335 GCA_038087875.1 Malacoraja senta
TTTAGACTTCTAATATTTCGTGCATCTTGCTCTAAAATACAGTACTCACCTAATTCTCCAAAGATGTGGGGGTATTGTAAGCTCATGGGTTCCAGGAGCAGAATTAGGCCATTCGGCCATGAGGCTACTCTGCCATTCAATCATGGCTGCTCTGTCTCTCCCTCTCAACCCCATTCTTCCGCTTCTGTAGGTTCATTGGCCCTCCTGTTAATTCCCCCAGTGCGGAGATTGGATGGGAAAGTGGGATAACATGGAACTCGTGTGAACGGGTGATCGATGGCCGGCGTGGACTCGATGGGCCGAAGGGCCTGTTCCATGCAGAATCTATCAATTCAACTACACCAGCACCTAGCTACAATGTTAAGAAACAAGTTCCTAATGTGCAAACTGACTAGGCAGAAGCTGCATATGACGTTAGCAAAGATGTACTCTCCTTTGACACCAATAATTCATTTTAACAGGGAATCTATTTACAACGTTGCAATCTCAGCTCAGACACGTTAATGTTAAAGGGAATAATACTGAATGTTGTGCAGTTCCAGTTCTAATTAGCAATCTGGTTCAGGCAAATGGAAGTTGCATTTCGCTCAGTTTCTTATTATAATGCAGAGGCACAGTGGGTAGAGTCACTGCCTCACAGCGACGGAGACCCGGCTTTGAGCTTGACCTCGGGTGCTGTCCGTGTGGAGTTTGCATGTTCTCCCTGTGACCACCTGGGTTTTCTTCTGGGGCCTCGGTTTCCTCCCACATTCCACTGATTGCAGGTTAATTTGCCTGAGGAAGTTGTGTGTAGAGTGTGGACACGAAGGTGGGATCACATAGAACTAGTGTGAATGGATAGTCAGCGTGAATTCGATGGACTGAAGGGCCCGTTTGCCTGCTGTGTCTTTCAATGAAGTACTTCCTACTAGGCAGCCAGACCAAGGTCCGTAATTGGACTCTGATCTGGGAAAGCCACTGTCGGGAAACGGAGCACCCGGAGGAAACCCACGCGGTCACGCGGAGAACGTACAAACTCCGTACCGACAGCACCCGTAGTCAGGATCGAACCTGGGACTCTGGCGCTGTGAGACGGCAACTGCACCGCTGCGTCACCGTGCCGCCTGGATACGGACTACCCTCTGAGTGAAAACGTTAACACGGAGGTCCGTGGTAAATCACTGCCACCTCACATTAAGGCCGTGCCCTCTAGTTTTAGAATCCTCTCGCTGTGGGCGTATACCAGCACTGACTGCATCTCCTCAGCGGGCGGAGTTCCACAAGGAATACCACCAGGGGGCGCCGCACGATTGGCTGCCCCGCCAGCAGTCTGTCTGTTTTTTCGTCCTTTTTTGTTATTTTCAGTGAGTTTTGAAAGCTTGTGTAAAGGGTCGGGGGAAACTTTTTTTCAATCTCTTACCTTGCCGGAGATGCGATTGTTTTCCGTGTCGTATCTCCGGTTGCTCTGCGGCCTAACATCGTGGAGCTGGAGGCCTCACTTGGGACTGACGTTGAGCCCCCCCCCGCGGGGATGTGGACTTACCATCGGAGCCTGCGATCACTTGCGTGGGATCGACGCTCCAACCGCGGCCAGCGGACTTTAACATCGAGGAGCTCGCTGTCTCGGGTAGAGACCGTAGATGTCGGGAAGCTCCAAACACGCTGAAGGTTTGACCAGCCCCGACCCGAGGTCCAATCGCCCGGAGCTTGATCGCCCCGACGCGGAGGGCCCGAACGCCCGCCGGCCACGGGAGTAAGATCGCCCCGTCAACGGAAGGCTCGAGGCCCCCGACTGCTGGAGAACAAAGAAGGGAAGAGATTGAACTTTTTTTCGCCTTCCATCACAGTGAGGAATGTGGAGGAGTCACTGTGGTGTATGTTTATGTTAAATGGACTTTGTTTGTTCGGTTGCTTTTATTTGCACGACTGACTTGGCAAATGAAATTCCTTGTATGTTGCAAATAAAATATCTGTGTACTGGGTTGTATTGTGTTGAGGGATGAGCGGAGGAAATTCTGCTGTGCATTCACAGGGACAAGAGACCCACGCTGTGATGATCACAGATAGAACCATCTCCTCCCACCAGTAGCTATGCGTCACACACACCGTTCCCTTCTGCTCACCTTGCCGACAGAGGCTGCATCATTTCAAACATTCTGGGATCATTTTTTTAAAATAGTACCCCATTATATATATTTTGTAGGGTTTTGTATGACCATAGTACTACTGTGAATTAAGGCACACATCAGGAACAGGCAAACAGGTAAAATGTCCAAGTCGGTGATAGTTTTAAGGCAGAGATACAGTATAGATAGATTCTTGATTGGTATAGGTGTTGCAGGGGTTATGGGAAGAAGGCAGGAGAATGGGGTTGAGAGCAAGAGATAGATCAGCCCATGATTGATTGGCGGAGTAGACTTGATGGGCCGAATGGTCTAATTCTACTCCTATCACTTATGACCTTATGACCTTAACATGTGATGAAGGGTCTCGACCCGAAACGTCACCTATTCCTTTTCTCCAGAGATGCTGCCCGACCCGCTGAGTTACTCCAGCACTCTGTGAAACGTCACCTATCCATGTTCTCCACAGATGCTGCCTGACCTGCTGAGTTACTCCCAGCATTTTGTATCTATCTCACATGTAAACAACAGTTGCTTAAAACACACAGTGCTGGAGTAACTCAGCGGGTCAGGCAGCATCTGTGGGAGAACATGGATAGGTGATGTCTCACAGAGTGCTGGAGTAACTCAGCGGGTCAGGCAGCATCCATGGAGAACATGGATAGGGTATGTTTCCCATCAAGACCCTTCTTCAGACCCTGCAGATGGGTCTCAACTCGAAACATTCTGGAGAAGGTTCTTGACGGGAAACATACCCTATCCATGTTCTCCATGGATGCTGCCTGACCGGTTGAATTACTCCAGCATTTTGTGTCTTTACTTGGCAAACCAGCAGCTGCAGTTCCCTGTTTCTACTGCTACTTTAAACACAAAGTGCTGGAGTAACTCAGCAAGTCAGGCAGCATCTCTGGAGGACATGGACAGGCGAAGTTTCGGGTCAGGACCCTTCTTCAGACGACCTGACCCGCTGAATTACTCCAGCACTTTGTGATTTGCTCAAGGCTCCAGCGTCTGCAGTTCCTCGTGTCTCTAATCAAAAGCTGTTTGTAGATTATGACAGGAAGAAGGAGAAATTATCAATACCAATATATAATTGCGGTTCTGAAGTCAGTGGGGAATTGATTCTCATTAAAGCTAGCTGCTAATCTTTGAAGAACAACAGCTACTTTGACAGCACTAATTGAAAGCACAATTACAATGGGAGTCCAAAAAGATTTGGTTGAAGAATTTGCAAACAGCGGAAGGCATAACCGGGACAGACTTGAAGATTCATCATATTATAAATGAGACAGCGGTCGCACTTATTTACATTTGTGTTGAAAAAAACTCACCGATATCAATAAAGCACGGGAGGCATGAGGAACTGCAGATGCTAGAATCTTGAGCAAAACACAAAGTGCCGGAGGAACGCAGCGGGGGTCAGGCTGCATCTGTGGAGGGAATGGACAGATGACATTTTGGGTCAGGACTTGATGGAGTAGGGGTGGAGACGAGAGGTGGGTCGGGGACAAATGATAAAGAGGTAACGATCTTTATTGCTAAAGATGGCAGCATCTCTGGAGAACATGGAGAGGTGACGTTTCTTCAGGGGTGGTATGAACTGGAGGCAAGGAAAGTCCAGGACAAGACAATAGACAATAGACAATAGATGCAGGAGTAGGCCACTTGGCCCTTCGAGCCAGCACCGCCATTCAATGTGATCATGGCTGATCATGCCCAATCAGTACCCCCGTTCCTGCCTTTTCCCCATATCCCCTGACTCTGCTATCTTTAAGAGCCCTAACCAGCTCTTTCTTTAAAGCATCCAGAGAACCTGCCTCCAACGCCCTCTGAGGCAGAGAATTCCACAGACTCACCACTCTCTGTGAGAAAAAGTGTTTCCTCGTCTCCGTTCTAAATGGCTTACCCCTTATTCTTAAACTGTGGCCCCTGGTTCTGGACTCCCCCAACGTCGGGAACTGTTTCCTGCCTCCAGCGTGTCCAAACCCTTAATAATCTTATATGTTTCCCCTCTCAACCTTCTAAACTCCAGAGTGTACAAGCCCAGCCGCTCCATTCTCTCAGCATATGACAGTCCCGCCATCCCGGGAATTAACCTTGTAAACCTACGCTGCATCCCTCAATAGCAAGAATGTCCTTCCTCAAATTAGGGGACCAAGACTGCACACAATACTCCAGGTGTGGTCTCACTAGTGCCCTGTACAACTGCAGACGGAGCAACAGATGATTGCGGGCAGGGCGGTTCGCTGATAGGCCTCCAATTTTCTCCATAGATGCTGCCTGACTCGCGGAAGTTACTCTGGGGAATTTGTGTCTATCTTTGGTCGAAACCAGCATCCACAGTTCCAACTTGTTACAAGTAAGGGTGGTTTGATTAGCGGATGGGCGGAGTAAATGACAAAGGCTCGAGATGAAAAGGGGACAAAGGGGGGTCAGATACGGCGAGAAGAGAAGTGAGTTGCAAAGCCAGAGGGAGAGATATGATTTGAAGTGGACCCAGATATTTGTGTTCTATGCAAGATTCCAGCATCTGCAGTTCCTTGTATCTACACGCTCTCAACTCGCTATCGGGAAGAAGGTACAGAAGGCTGAGAACCGTGACCTCCAGGTTCAAGGACAGCTTCTCACCATCAAACGAATAATGTTGGGCAGCACAGTGGCGCAGCGGTAGAGTTGCTGCCGGGTGCGATCCTGACTATGGGTGCTGTCTGTACGGAGTTTGCATGTTCTCCCTGTGACCAAGCGGCTTTCTCCAGGTGCTCCGGCTTTCTATCACACTCCAAAGAATTTGTAGATTAATTGGCTTCGGTATAATTGCAAATCGTTCCTAGTATGTAGGATAGTGCTTGTGTACGGGGTGATCACTGGTCGGCACGGTCTCGGTGGGCCGAAGGGCCTGTTCCGTGTGGTATCTCCGAAGACTAAAGTAACTGTAAGGCTCCTGAACCATCCTGCACAGTGTGCACAACTCATCTACATCAACAACCAACTACTGTGGACGTTTTATTGATGGCAAACGTACTTCAGCTTGCATTAGTATAATTGCTACATTATTATATTATTGTTTGGGTCCAAGGACGGAGTGGGGAGATCGAGCATGGCCTACTGCATCGGGGGGCGGTGGAGGACATCGACAACATCGCCTAGCCAGGCCGACCCTGCAACTCAGACCCAGCGCCGCCACCAGGCCAAGTTATGGCTGTTATGGCCAAGTCATGGCCAAGTCATGGCCAGGTTATGGCCAAGTTACGGCCAAGTTACGGCAAGTTCGGCCAAGTTACGGCCAAGTTACGGCCAAGTTATGGCCAATTACGGCCAAGTTATGACCAAGTTAAGACCAAGTTAGGACCAAGTTATGGCCATGTTAGGACCAAGTTATGGCCAAGTTATGCCAAGTTATGGCTAAGTTATGGTCAAGTTAGGACCAAGTTAAGACCAAGTTAGGGCCAAGTTACGGCCAAGTTAAGACACTACATTTTAAACAAAAGTCTGAAGAAGGGTCTCGACCCGAAACGTCACCCACTCCTTCTCTCCAGAGATGCTGCCTGTCCCGCTGAGTTACTCCAGCATTTGGTGTCTATCTTCGGTTTAAAGCAGCATCTGCAGTTCCTTCCTCCACATTTGTAACAACATTGGTCTTGAATCGTACAAAATGGCACCTGTAAAACCTAACTATACATCGGCACAATTATACTTAGTACCAGAATGAGGGAGGGAATGCTAGATCGCCATGGCGACTCTAACCCAGTGTAATCTTGTATTCCCTCACTCTTATCCGAAGTATAATTGTGCCGAGGTATAGTCAGGTTTTAATAGGATTTCATGCAAAAAATATAATCTCACTGTACCTAGGTAGAAACATAGAAACATAGACAATAGGTGCAGGAGTAGGCCATTCGGCCCTTCGAGCCTGCACCGCCATTCAATATGATCATGGCTGATCATCCAACTCAGTATCCCGTACCTGCCTTCTCTCCATACCCCCTGATCCCTTTAGCCACAAGGGCCACATCTAACTCCCTCTTAAATATAGCCAATGAACTGGCCTCAACTACATTCTGTGGCAGAGAATTCCACAGATTCACCACTCCCAAGCTTTACTGACGTCCTCTGAGTGAGGGCTACATGTATATATGTATGTAGTTTGTTTTGTTTGTGCTATTCTTATAACAAATGTAAAGCACTTTGGCCAACGAGAGTTGTTTTTTAAATGTGCTATATAAATAAATGTGACTTGACTCTCTGTGTGAAAAATGTTTTGGTACATTTGGTACATTTGGACAGGTGCTTGGATAGGACAGGGTTTGGAGGGATATGGACCAAACGCAGGCAGGTGGGACTAGTGTAGATGGGTCAGTGTGTTGGTCAGTGTGGGCTAAGATGGGCTGAAGGGCCTGTGTTTCCATGCTCTATGACTCTCTGTGACAATGAAGTAGCATTGACTGACCTATATTGTATTTATTTGCCATGTGTTGAGGTAATGTGCCTTTAAAGCTCCAGCAAGTAAGAGCGTGATTGTTCCATACCTGGCACATTTCACAATCAAACGGCCTTGATCATTAATCATCATCATCAGTTCCATGAGGCATAATCCCTCTAATGCTTTTCTGGAAAATTAATCTTTGTACTTTACGATTATTCCTTGATACTTTTTATTGCGTTATAGATAAGTTTTACAAAGTTTGGACAACTGTTAATGGAAATACCATTGCTAACTACCAGCAGATTATCCCTGTTCTCTGAGTCAGTTAACTATAAGGTTTTGATGTCTCTTATTATTTAAATAGACAATAGGTGCAGGAGTAGCCATTCGGCCCTTCGAACCGGCACCGCCATTTAATGTGATCATGGCTGATCATCCCCAATCAGTACCCCGTTCCTGCCTTATCCCCATATCCCCTGACTCCGCTATCTTTAAGAGCCCTTCTAGCTCTCTCTTGAAATTATCCAGAGAACCTGCCTCCAACGCCCTCTGAGGCAGAGAATTCCACAGACTCACAACTCTCTGTGAGAAAAAGTGTTCCTCGATTCCGTTCTAAATGGCTTACCCTTATTCTTAAACTGTGGCCCCTGGTTCTGGACACCCCCCCCCCCAACATCGGGAACATGTTTACTACCTCTAGCGTGTCCAAACCCTTAACAATCTTATATGTTTCAATAAGATGCCCTCTCATCCTTCTAAACTCCAGAGTGTACAAGCCCAGCTGCTCCATTCTCTCAGGCATATGACAGTCCCGCCATCCCGGGAATTAACCTTGTAAACCCTACGCTGCACTCCCTCAATAGCAAGAATGATGACATAAGTAAAGTGTTTTGGTTTTTGCTTTGGCTAGCAATATTTTGGACCTTTAAGTGGTCTGTTTTCTGGTCTTTCTGTGGAAGTTAATAATGATTTAAACTCACAAAATGGATTCCACTGATCTAAGAAGCTTTAACCTTCTCATATAACCATATATGGCTAACCCTTCCTCTATCAGAAGAACCTGTCAATCTTCTGATGCTGTCAACCTTAAGAATCTGATAATCTTAAGAAGCAAGAGCTTTATAGATAACGTATTGCTGAATCGTCGCGTAGTGGTGTATATATACACGTACTGAAATCAGTGTCTCTTTGTGTGGGGATGAGAACTCTGTATAGTCTGTAATCTACATACTGTAAAGAGTTTTACCTTGCACCCGCCTGGCGAAATAAAGATTGTACTGCTTGATCACGTTTTGTCTGTTTAAGAATATTTGGACCACAACATTTCAAGCGGTGATGATTATCCACTTCTCCGTGGATTGTCACCTTGTCGTGGTGGAGAAGCTTGTGTGGACCTGAGATCCTGAGAGCGATGCCGTGTGGAGCTATGCTCCTGGTAGGGCCACCCATGGCTATAAGGTCGAGGGGAGGTCTCTGACAAAGAGCAATCCAACCAAGACCTCAACGGTGGAACAGGCGGAGGACGATGGCTGACCTTAGTGGAGCGTCACAACGGCTGGGAAGGCGGATGAAGGCTGCAGGAGAAAAAGGGTCTCCGGTCGTCTTGGACTCCATGCCACTGGATCCTGACCCAGATCTGTCAAGGACCGTGGGATGGCTGTCTGTGCACCAGTCTCCCCACGTTAAACAAAGTCACGCACAGGCGTCCTCCAATCCTGGAGACACCCATGGTCAGCCATGACGGAAGGGGGCCTAAGAATAACATTATCCTACTCTCTTAAGCACCATACATTTCAAATATGTTTGAGGACTGCTGTGCGTAGTTAAACTAGAGATACAGCGTGGAAACAGGCCCGTCGGCCCACCGAGTCCGCACTGACCAGCCATCCCCGCACACTAACACTATCCTACACACACTCGGACAATTTTACATTTATACCAAGCCAATTAACCTACAAAACTGTACGTCTTTGGAGTGTGGGAGGAAACCGAAGATCTCGGAGAAAACCCACGCAGGTCACGGGGAGAACGTGCAAACTCCGTCCAGACAGCAGTTTAAAGCTACAGCATGAAAACAGGCCATGCCGACCATTAATCACCTGTTCACACCAGTTCTGACTTATGCCACATTCTCATCCACTCCCACACACTAGGGGCAATTTACAGAGGGCCAAAAAACCGACAAAACTATATAACCATATAACCATATAACCATAACAGCACGGAACAGGCCATCTCGGCCCTTCAGTCCGTGCCGAACATTTAAATTTTTGTTTTTTTGTTTTTTTGTTTTTGTTTTTTTAATTAAAAATAAAATACTTCCCCCTAGTCCCATCTACCTGCACTCAGACCATAACCCTCCATTCATTTCCCGTCCATATACCCATCCAATCTATTTTAAAGGATAACATCAAACCTGCCTCCACCACTTCACTGGAAGCTCATTCCACACAGCTACCACTCTCTGAGTAAAGAAGTTCCCCCTAATGTTCCCTAAACTTCTGTCCCTTAATTCTCAAGTCATGTCCCCTTGTTTGAATCTTCCCTACTCTCAATGGGAAAAGCTTATCCACGTCCACTCTGTCTAACCCGCTCATAATTTTAAAGACCTCTATCAAGTCCCCTCTTAACCTTCTCGCTCCAAAAATAAAGACCTAACTTGTTCAACCTTTCTCTGTAACTTAGTTGCTGAAACCCAGGCAACATTCTAGTAAATCTCCTCTGTACTCTCTCTATTTTGTTGACATCCTTCCTATAATTAGGCGACCAAAATTGTACTCCATACTCCAGAATTGGCCTCACCAATGCCTTGTACAATTTTAACATTACATCCCAACTTCTATATTCAATGCTCTGATTTATAAAGGCCAGCACACCAAAAGCTTTCTTTACCACCCTATCTACATGAGATTCCACCTTCAGGGAACTATGCACAGTTATTCCTAGATCCCTCTGTTCAACTGCATTCCTCAATTCGCTACCATTTACCATGTACGTCCTATTTTGATTTGTCCTGCCGAGATGTAGCACCTCACATTTGTCAGCATTAAACTCCATCTGCCATCTTTCAGCCCACTCTTCCAAATGGCCTAAATCTCTCTGTAGACTTTGAAAATCTACTTCATTATCCACAACACCACCTATCTTAGTATCATCTGCATACTTACTAATCCAATTTTCCACACCTTCATCCAGATCATTGATGTACATGACAAACAACAGTGGACCCAACACAGACCCCTGAGGCACCCCGCTAGTCACCGGCCTCCAACCTGACAAACAGCCATCCACCATTACTCTCTGGCATCTCCATTCAGCCACTGTTGAATCCATCTTGCTACTCCACCATTAATACCCAACAATTGAATCTTCTTAACCAACCTTCCATGAGGAACCTTGTCAAAGGCCTACTGAAGTCCATATAGACAACATCCACTGCTTTACCCTCATCAATTTCCCTAGTAACCTCTTCGAAAATTCAAGAAGATTAGTCAAGCATGACCTTCCAGGCACAAATCCATGTTGACTGTTCCTAATCAGACCCTGCTTATCCAGATGCTTATATATATTATCTTTAAGTATCCTTTCCATTAATTTGCCCACCACTGACGTCAAACTGTACGTCTTTGGGATGTGGGAGGAAACCAGAGCACCCGGAGGAAACCCACGCGGTCACGGGGAGAACGTATCCTCTCTGACTCAGAGGTAAGAGACCCATTGTCCAGGTGACAAGGCTGTCAATATATATATATGGGATGTGTAGGAAGGAACTGCAGATGCTGGTTTTGTGGGTTTGTTTGCTCTTATTAACCAACCCGATGAGAGTGCCAACATATTTCATCTTTATGGCCAGAATCAAAATGTGAAGATTGTAGTCGAGCGATGGGCAGCGATGGACTTGTGGGAGAATCCAGCCACAAGGAATCCATCATGAGTTGCTACTGATACCCACTGAAATTAGTTCCTCACTGAAGAAATAATAACAGGAATCAAAGAGCTCCCACACGCTTCAGTGTAATGCAACCCTGGTATTGCACTGCAATCAGAATGGATTTTGTCCCCCATACCTAGGGATAAATTTCGTCAAAATATAAAAGAAAACTTCACTATCCTCACAGAAGAATCACGACTGATTTAAAGCAGATTTGGATCATCGCTCTATTTTGAAAGCACTGCTCTGGAGAAAAAAAAATCATATTTTGCAAACTTGATTAACCTGTTCAGTGCCGTCCCCGAGAATACTGGAGTCAATAGACAATAGACAATAGGTGCAGGAGTAGGCCATTTGGCCCTTCGAGCCAGCACCGCCATTCTATGTGATCATGGCTGATCGTCCCCAATCAGTACTCCATTCCTGCCTTCTCCCCATATACCCTGACTCCGCTATCTTTAAGAGCCCTATCTAGCTCTTTCTTGAAAGCATCCAGAGAACCGGCCTCCACCGCCCTCTGAGGCAGAGAATTCCACAGACTCACCACTCTCTGTGAGAAAAAGTGTTTCCTCGTCTCCGTTCTAAATGGCTTACTCCTTATTCTTAAACTGTGGCCCCTGGTTCTGGACTCCCCCAACATCGGGAACATGTTTCCTGCCTCTAGCGTGTCCAAGCCCTTAACAATCTTATATGTTTCAATGAGATGCCCTCTCATCCTTCTAAACTCCAGAGTGTACAAGCCCAGCTGCTCCATTCTCTCAGCATATGACAGTCCCGCCATCCCTGGAATTAACCTTGTAAACCTACGCTGCACTCCCTCAATAGCAAGAATGTCCTTCCTCAAATTAGGGGACCAAAACTGCACACAATACTCCAGGTGTGGTCTCACTAAGGCTCTGTACAACTGCAGAAGGACCTCTTTGCTCCTATATTCGATTCCCCTTGTTATAAAACAAGTCATGGGTAATAGTGAAAAATTAAACTTAGCAGTGGACTCATATTTTGTTTGGGCAGCTCACATCCCAGCGGTATGAATGTTGACTTCTCTAACTTCAAGTAACCCTCGCTTTCCCTCTCTCTCCATTCCCACCCCCATCCTTTCTTCTCCGACCAGTCTGACTGTCCTCCTGATTAAATGTTATCCTTGTCTAAGAAGGAACTGCAGATGCTGGAAAAACCGAAGGTCGACAAAAATGCCGGAGAAACTCAGCGGGTGAGGCAGCATCTATGGAGCGAAGGAATAGGTGACGTTTCGGGTCGAGACCCTTCTTCAGTTTTATCTTTGTATGCTTTGTTGTAACCTTCCCTGAGTTAACAATGATCTATTCTACATGATCCTTGAGCTTTGTCCCCTTTGATGTCTCGCTTTCACACCTTACCTTTCCAAATCTCTGTGTCTCCCGCTCTGAGGCTGTGACCTCTGGTGCTAGACTCTCCCACTAGTGGAAACATCCTCTCCACATCCACTCTATCCAGGCCCATCCATGGTCTTGTGAGCAAATAAACACCAATTAAGTTTGTTTCTAATTGTCCATTGAAGTACACAGCCCTGTCCCACGGTACGAGTTCATTCCAAGAGCTCTCCCGAGTTAGAAAAAAAATCAAACTCGTGGTAAGCGCGGAGAATGAACGTAGCGGGTACGTCGGAGCTCGGGGACGTCTCTTAGCGGCTCGTAACGCTAACGGCAGGTACTCGGGAAGACTCGGGAAGACTCGCTAACGGCAGTTTAAGCACGGGAAGACTCGTGAAGATTTTTCAACACGATGAAAAATCTCCACGAGAGCCCCGAGTACCGACGAGTGGCCATTACCGTAAATCTCCGAGTTGGAATCAGGGCAAACTCGGGAGAGCTCTTGGAATGAACTCGTACCGTGGGACAGGGCTATTAATGACATCAACAAAAATATTGACGATATTTCTGTTACAATTTCTCTGTCGTAATATGTACTAATATCCAGCATCAGGCAGAATATTTTCATATTCATTCTTTTTTTTAAAGCAATATTATTTAAACGTTAGATCATCTCTTTCCCATCAGGTAGACAAAAATGCTGGAGAAACACAGCGGGTGAGGCAGCATCTATGGAGCGAAGGAATAGGCGGCGTTTCGGGTCGAGACCCTTCTTCAGACTGATTTGGGGTGGGGGGGTGGGAAGAGGAAAGGAAGAGGCGGAGACAGTAGGCTGTGGGGGAGCTGGGAAGGGGAGGGGAAAGAGGGAGAAAGCAAGGACTACCTGAAATTGGAGAAGTCAATGTTCATACCGCTGGGGTGTAAACTACCCAAGCGAAATATGAGGTGCTGCTGATCCAATTTGAGGTGGGACTCACTCTGGCCGTGGAGTAGTTTACACCCCAGCGGTATGAACATTGACTTCTCCAATTGCTTTCTCCCTCTTTCCCGGGATCTCCGGTTTCCTCCCACACTCGGGTTTGTAGGTTAATTGGCTTGGTGTAATTATAATTGTCCCAAACGTGTAGAGGATAGTGAAAGTGTGCGGGGATCGCTGGTCGGCGCGGACTGAGATACTCTGTTTCCACGCTGTATCTCTACACTAAACTAAACGCAGTCATGTTGCTCTTCATTAGTTCATAAGTGATAGGAGCAGAATTAGGCCATTCGGCCCATCCAGTCTACCCCACCACTCAATAACAGCTGATCCATCTCTCCCTCACAACCCCATTCTCCTGCCTTCTCCCCATAGCCCCTGACGCCCGTACTAATCAAAAATCTGTCAATCTACACCTTAGAAATATGCATTGACTTGGCCTCCACAGCCGTCTGTGGCAATGAATTCCATGGATTCACCACCATCCGAGTAAAGAAATTCCTCCTCATCTCCTTTATAAAGGTGCGTCCTTTTATTCTGAGGCTGTGCCCTCTGGTGCTAGACTCTCCCACTGGTAGAAACATCCTCGCCACATCCACTCTAACCAAGCCTTTCAATATTCGGTAAGTTTCAATGAGGTCCTCCCTCAGTCGGGGATTCCAGTAATGTTTAGGTTGACGTGTACTGAGGTCCAGTTAAAAGCTTTATCCGAACTGATCAGATAACACTAAGCATAAATACAATCGACACAAACCCAAGCACAATAAGTGCAATGGGGTCGGCACGGTGGTGCAGCGATAGAGTTGCTAGCAGCCTGACAGCGCCAGGGACCCCGGTTCGATCCTGCCTACGGGTGTGGCTGTCTGTGCCGAGTTTGCACGTTTTCCCTGTGACCCCCCGTGGGCTTTCTCGGGTGCCTCCCCCCACTGTGTCTTCTCTGGTAAACCAGCGGCTCCATAGCAGAAGTGTCCACGTGGCGGGGGCTGGCAAACTGGAAGCATCCCGAGCTAATTCTGCCGCCACCATCGTCTGATGCGGCAAGTGACGGCCTCCCACTGATGGTCGCCGGAAGCTCACGTCCCTTTTCAGGACGCACGATGACAGCGAGGTCAACATTTGAAACACGGAAGACGGACACGGAAGAAGAAGTGAACCGGCACCTGCAGTGGACAATAGACAATAGACAATAGGTGCAGGAGTAGGCCATTGGGCCCTTCGAGCCAGCACCGCCATTCAATGTGATCCTGGCTGATCATCCCCAATCAGTACCCCGTTCCTGCCTTCTCCCCATATCCCCTGACGTGAGGGTTCCAGTAGCCGGTGCGTCCAGTATCACTGCTGTAGACTTGACCTTTGCACTTGCGGGACTCTTCATAACAGTAGCTAAAATGATCTGCCTGCCTGCCAGGAAACCCTCGTGAGTGTGTGTGTCAGTACGATCGCTTAGCCTTGGGACCGTCTCTCCTTCATAAATTGTCCATGTCAAGCTGAATTGAGTTATCAGTTATTTTGTCCTCAACCCCATCTACTTGAAATATGGTATTAATTGACTTTTTTTTTATCCTTTCTGAAGGACATCAAATCTAGTGCAAGGTGGACACAAAATGCTGGAGAAACTCAGCGGGTGAGGCAGCATCTCTGGAGAGAAGGGATTGGCGACGTTTCGGTTCGAGACCCTTCTTCCTGCAATCTAATGCAAGGTTTGTTTTCGGGTTGGGACATGGGGCGCGGTACACTAACGTGACTAGTTAGTCACCTGCATTATTTCATTTTCACTTATGCATCACGGTAAGAGCTCTAGGGGCTAGTGGAATCAAGGGATATGGGGAGAAGGCAGGCACGGGTTATTGATTGGGGATGATCAGCCATGATCACAATGAATGGCGGTGCTGGCTCGAAGGGCCGAATGGCCTCCTCCTGCACCTATTTTCTATGTTTCTATGTTATGTATTTTCACACAGAGGGTGGTGGGTGTGTGGAACAAGCTGCCAGAGGAGGCAGTTGAGGCAGGGACTATCCCAACGTTTAAGGAACAGTTGGACAGGTACATGGATAGGACGGGTTTGGACGGGTATGGGCCAAAGGCAGGCAGGCGGGACTGGTGTAGCTGGGACATGTTGGCCAGTGTGGGCAAGTTGGGCCGAAGGGCCTGTTTCCACGCTGCGTCACTCTATGACTCTCTGAGCCTGAAAATGAAGCATCAGTTCAAGGAACCGGAGAGGAGGGTGGGGAGGAGTCGGTGACGGAGGTGGATGCTGGACAAGCGACGGCAGGAAGAACAGTGGTGAATCTGTGGAATTCATTGCCACAGACGGCTGTGGAGGCCAAGTCAGTGGATATATTTCCAGGCAGAGATGGATAGATTCTTGATTAGTACGGGTGTCAGGGGTTACGGGGAGAAGGCAGGAGAATGGGGTTGGGAGGGAGAGATAGGCCAGCCATGATTGAATGGTGGAATAGACTTGATGGGCCGAATGGGCTAATTCTACTCCTATCGCTTATGATCTTATGAGCTGAGAACCAGGAGGGGTCTCACCTTCCACGCGTCCAAGGTGGGCTGTGGGAAGTGCCCTTGGGGAGCGAGGGCTGAAGGTGGCCAGGCGACGATTCGCGGGACGACAGGAATGGAGACGACTGCTGCAACGGGCCCTCATGGCCAGATGTGGCTGGGAGTGTAGCATGGCACCAACGCCCGGCAGCTCTTGCATGTAGACTCAACGGCCTGTCCCACGGTGCGAGTTCACCCAAGAGCTCTCCCGAGTCAAAAAAAAAAATCAAACTCGTGATAAGTACGTAGAATGTACGTAGCGAGTACATCGGAGCTCGTGGACGTCTCGTAGCGGCTCGTAACGCTAACGGCAGGTACTCGGGAAACGCGGAAACTCGTGAAGTTTTTTCAACACTTGTGAAAAATCTCCAAGAGTAAAAAAATACTCGTGATGAGGTACCACGAGTTTGATTTTTTTTGTAAACTCGGGAGAGCTCTAGGGTGAACTGGCATGGTGGGACAGGCACTTCAGTCAGCTGTTTCTTTGCATTGCGCCCTACCCGGGGTTTGTACCTATGTTTAGTTTTATTAGTTTAGTTTAGAGATACAGCGCGGAAACAGGCCCTTCGGCCCACCGGGTCCACGCCAACCAACGATCCCCGCACATTAACACCATCCTACACCCACTAGGGACAATCTTTACATTTACACCAAGCCAATTAACCCACAAATCTGTACGTCTTTGGAGTGTAGGAGGAAACCGAAGATCTCGGAGAAAACCCACGCAGGTCACGGGGAGAACGTGCAAACTCCGTACAGACAGCACCCGTAGTCAGGATAGAACCCGGGTCTCCGGCGCTGCATTCGCTGTAAGGCGGCAACTCTACCGCTGCGTCACCGTGACCGCCCCACGTGTTGCAACAATCTCACCGATCTGTACGCAAAATAAGTCTCATCGTACCTTGGTGCACGGGACAATAAAGGGACCATTGAACCATTGATTGGGAGATACCTGGAGATTCTTGATCGGTACGGGTGTCAGGGGTTATGGGGAGAAGGCAGGAGAATGGGGTTAGGAAGGAGAGATAGATCAGCCATGATTGAATGGCGGAGTAGACTGGATGGGCCGAGCAGCCTGATTCTACTCCTATCACTTATGACCTTATGAAGAGCAACTTCACTATGACCAACGGCTCTGAATGGAATAGCCGGCAACCAACCATTCCCAGGGAATAGATTCCTGATCGGGCGCCGCTCGGAGGCCCCACAGAGGTCGGACAGGCGCTCGGATCGGACGCGGTGGAGCGGTACAGAGCGGCGATGGAGGACATCGTCAACATCGCCAGGCCAGGCTGACCCCCGCAACTCCCACTCAGTATAGACACAAAGTAACTCAGCGGGTCAGGCAGCATCTCTGGAGGTAAAGGATGGGTGACGTTTCGGGTCGAGACCCTTCTTCAGTCTCATTCCAGTCTGAAGAAGGTCTCGACACAAAATGTCACCCATCCTATATCTCCAGAGATGCTGCCTGACCCACCGAGTTACCCCAGCACTTGGTGTCTACATTTGGTATACACCAGCACCTGCAGTTCCCTTCCACACTCCAACCCAGTGCCACCACCAGGGCAACAGGCCGACATGGCGAAGTTAAGACTCTACACCTTTAAGAACTTTGAAACTTGAAGGATGAAAGATGGCGTCAGACATGTAGTGACTCTTGTGGACTGCCTCGGTGTAATTTAGTCCTACACACATGTACTTAAGTATCGTTGTGGTAATGTACCATCTGACAAAGTGTCCCGACCATGGGCCCCGACCTTGGGTGATCACAGAGGAAGATGACTGAACTTTCTGATGCCTCTCCCCACAGTGGAAAATGTTGATTCTGTTGTGGGGGGACGTTCATATTGGATTCTATAATGTGTTGGGTCATCTTTAAAAAAAAATGTTTTCTATGGATGTACGGAAACTTAATTATTTCTTCTATGTTAAGCACTTTGGTTTCAACGTGCTATATAAAGTTGATTTAAACGTGCTATATAAATAAAATTTACTTACTTACTTACCTATCCCTGTTCTCCAGAGAGATGCAGCCTGACCCGCTGAGTTACCCGCTGAACCGTTGCAATTGCCTGGTCCAGTCCCATGCTGAGAGACAGAGGCTGTTGCGCCTGTCTGTCCGTTCCGTGGCCTGCACTCCACACATGGTGCAATGCAAAGCCGCACCTCGCTGTGATTTCCCAGTATTACACTGAGGAGCCCATCTCCTCATGTTTAGTCCACTCGGACGTGAAGTGAGCCAGGAACGGGACAGATGGCCGGCACGGTGGCGACGATGCAGCGGTGGAGTCGCTGCCTTCCAGCGCCAACGACCCGGGTTCGATCCTGACCGCGGGTGCTGTCTGTACGGAGTTTGCACGTTCTCCCCGTGACCGTGTGGGTTTTCTCCGGTTTCCTCCCACACTCCAAAGACGTACAGGTTTGTATGGTTAATTGGGTTTTGGTAGGAATGTAAATTGTCCCAAGAGTGCAGGATAGCATTAATGTGAGGGGATCGCTGGTCGGCATGGACTCGGTGGGCCGAAGGGCCTTTTTTACCGCGCTGTATCTCTAAATCTCTAACCTAAACTCTACCTGGCCCAATAATTAGTTCAACACTTCATGGTTCCTTTTCCATTTTGTGTCTCTCCTAACCTTCAGTCCTCACGCCTGGCTCTGCTTAGAGTTAGTTTACACCCCAGCGGTATGAACATTGACTTCTCCAATTTCAGGTAGTCCTTGCTTTCTCCCTCCTTCCCCTCCCCTTCCCAGCTCTCCCACAGCCCACTGTCTCCGCCTCTTCCTTTCTTCTTCCCGCCCCCCCACGTCAGTCTGACGAAGGGTCACGACTCGTCACCTATTCCTTCGCTCCATAGATGCTGCCTCACCCGCTGAGTTTCTCCAGCATTTTTGTCTACTCTGCTTAGAGTTAGAGTTATCTGCCTTAATATCTCCCAGAGGCTTGCCATAACTTTATGTTTTATTGTGTTCATGTGGAACATGTTTTGTTAAAGGTGATAAATATAAGGGTGAATCCACAAGGTCTGTTACCCAGTGGGGGAGAAGCAGGAACCCCGAGGACACAGGTTTAAGGTGAGAGGGGAGAGATTTAATAGGAGCATGATGGGGCCATTAGTTCCACACAGGAGGTGGGTCTATGATATGAGTTTGAGGAAGGACATCCTTGTGATTGAGGCAGTGCAGCGTAGGTTCACGAGATTGATCCCTGGGATGGCGGGACTGTCATATGAGGAAAGATTGAAAAGACTAGGCTTGTATTCACTGGAGTTTAGAAGGATGAGGGGGATCTTATAGAAACATATAAAATTATTAAAGGACTGGACAAGCTAGATGCAGGAAAAATGGTCCCAATGTTGGGCGAGTCCAGAACCAGGGGCCACAGTCTCAGAATAAAGGGGAGGCCATTTAAGACTGAGGTGAGAAAAAACGTTTTCAGCCAGAGAGTTGTGAATTTGTGGAATTCCCTGCCACAGAGGGCAGTGGAGGCCAAGTCACTGGATGGATTTAAGAGAGAGTTAGATAGAGCTCTAGGGGCTAGTGGAGTCAAGGGATATGGGGAGAAGGCAGGCACGGGTTATTGATAGGGGACGATCAGCCATGATCACAATGAATGGCGGTGCTGGCTCGAAGGGCCGAATGGCCTCCTCCTGCACCTATTTTCTATGTTTCTATGTTTCTATGAGTTGCCAGAGGAATGTACAGCACAGTGGCATCATGGTGGCGCAGCGGTAGAGTTGCTGCCTCACAGCGCCAGGGATGCTGTCTGTACGGAGTCTGTACGTTCCCCCTGTGACCGCGTGGGTTTTCTCCGGGTGCTCCGGTTTCCTCCCACATTCCAAAGACGCGCAGGTTTGTAGGTTAATTGGCTTCTACATATTGTTCCGAGTGTACAGGGCCGAACTAGTGTACGGGTGATCACTGGCCGGCTTGGACCCGATGGGCTGAAGGGCCTGTTTCCACACTGTATCTCTGAACAAAACTACAGGAGGTACTGTCCTATAACACCATTTAAAAGGCACATGGACAGATACATGGATAGGAGAGGTTTGGATAGGTATGGGTCAAACATGGACAGGGGGGGAGACTAGCATAGATGGGGACGTCTTGGTCTGCATGGGCAAGATGGGTCGAAGGGCCTGCTTCCGCGCTGTGACTCTAAATATAAATTTGGGTGGTTAGTGTGACGCCGCTGCCCCCCCCCCCCGCTCAGCAAACGCGTGTTGGGGAAACAGACCCAACGGGTCTGCACTTGGTCTAGTATATATATATAAATGTACTGCCATTCAAACTTACCCGATCTCTGATCGTTGAAGGGATCTATGTCCATATAACAGTTATGCCAGACAATCAATCTCGAGCTTTGTGACAGGTTATAGCGTTTTATATCAGAGTTTTGTTCTGCAATATAAGAGTAATAATGGCGCTGCAAGTTTATGAGATAAAAAGATCAGTTTGCGAATCTATACCAACAGTCCATAGGGAACGACACACTCCCGGTAACAGCCACTAACAGCAAAAAATTGTTCCATTGCAATTTTCTAAGACTTGACTCATCATTCCTCATGTTTATCATCATGTTCTATGAATCACCTCAGAAATTTAGCCGTGTTTGATATTGAATTTTAATGAGGATGAAACTGTAACGCGCAGTTTAAGCACCTGAGTATAATTCACTCAGACCCATCAAAGGGGCTTTGTGAGCAGCCAGCAAGATGTTTATCGGAAGTTTGCTTACTCTTTCATTTCTTCGATCATTTGGCGCGGAAAACCACAAGAGCAACATTCATTTCTGCGTCTCTCGCGGGTGCAGCAAGACAAGTGTTACGCAGGGCAAACGGTCGAAGCAAAACGCCACAAAGACACAGATTTTTTTTAGTTTGGTTCAGAGATACAGCGCGGAAACAGGCCCTTCGGCCCATCCAGTCCGCTCCGACCAGCGATCCCCCACACACACACTTGGCACGATTTTACATTTACACCCAAGCTAATGAACCTACCAGCCTGTACGTCTTTGGAGTGTGGGAGGAAACCGAAGATCTCGGAGAAAACCCCACGGGGAGAACGTACAAACTCCGTACAGACAGCGCCCATGGTGAGGATCGAACCCGGGTCTCTGGGGCTGGAAGGCAGTAGCTCTACCGCTGCGCCACCGTGCCGAGCTAAAGGATGCACTCGGTCAAATAGATAAGTGTTCAGAAACGCTTGCATGGAGTAATGAGAGGGAGATATTTCTTAGCACAGAATTCACAGGTTTCGGGCCTAAGCAGCCGAACTTATGGCCACCATTTGTGGAGGACATTATATCAGAAATCAAGATGAGCCAAGAGTTACAGAATTAGAGGAACAGATTAGACTGGAGAGAGGCCAACATCGCACACAGAACATAGAGCAGTACAGCACAGGAACAAGCATGTCAACGCTTCAATGGTGTGCTTCTTGTCACCTGTGCAAAGTGCCAACACAGTGTGATTCTTTATCTTACAGACAGTCCACACATAGACACAAAATGCCGGAGTAAAGGGCCTGTCCCACTTACGTGTCCTTGGCACGCAAATTACACGACCTCGTCGTCGCGTTGAGGCGCACGGGCATCGTGTGGCCGCGCGGGGCAGGTCCCACTGAGAAGCGCGGAGGGGTATGTAGTTGTGCCCGAAATTTTGTAGCGAACGAAATCTTCGCGCGCCAAAGGCCTGTCGCGTAACTGACGGCCAAAGTGGGACAGGCCCAAGACCCTGGCGCAACGCAACGTCTCACCTTCAAGTTGTGAATCTGTGGAATTCTCTGCCACAGAAGGTAGTTGAGGCCAGTTCATTGGCTATATTTAAGAGGGAGTTAGATGTGGCCCTTGTGGCTAAAGGGATCAGGGGGTATGGAGAGAAAGCAGGTACAGGATACTGAGTTGGATGATCAGCCATGATCATATTGAATGGCGGTGCAGGCTCGAAGGGCCGAATGGCCTACTCCTGCACCTATTTTCTATGTTTCTATGTTTCTATCAACACCAGCCTACACACAGACTAGGGACAATTTACATGTTTTACCAAACCAATTAACCTACACACCTTTAGATAGACACAAAAAGCTGGAGTAACTCAGCGGGACAGGCAGCATCTCTGGAGAGAAGGAATGGGTGGTGTTTCACGTCGAGACTCTTGTGTTTAAGAAGGAACTGCAGATGCTGGAAAAAATCGAAGGTAGACAAAAGTGCTGGAGAAACCCAGCGGGTGCGGCAGCATCACAGATGCTGCTGCACCCGCTGAGTTTCTCCAGCACTTTTGTCTACGTCGAGACCCTTCTTCAGACTAACCCTCACCCGAATGCAAGGTGTGAAGAAGGGGTCTCGACCCGAAACGTCACCCGTTCCTTCTCTCCAGAGACGCTGCCTGTCCCGGCTGAGTTGCTCCAGCATTTCTGTGTTTATCTTCAGTTTAAACCAGCGTCTGCAGTTCCTTTCTAAACAGCCTCCAAACCCGCACGTCTTTGGAGCGTGTGGGAGGAAGCCGGAGCACCACGGGTCACGGGGAGAACGTACAAACTCCGCACAGACAGCGCCCGTAGTCAGGATTGAACCCGTGTCTCTGGCGCTGCGAGGCAGCAACTCTACCGCTGCGCCCATTCTATCCACCGGTCTCCTCACAGCCTATGACAATCCAGAGAAAACAATCCAATTCTGTCCAACTTCTCCTTATCGTAAGGAATGGGAGTAGAATTAGGCTCTTCGGCCCATCAAATCTACCCGCCATTCAATCTATCTCTCCCTCCTAACCCCGTTCTCCCGCCTTCTCCCCATAACCCCTGACACCCGCACTCATCAAGAATCTATCCATCTCTCTGCCTTAAAAATATCCACTGACTTGGCCTCCACAGCCGTCTGTGGCAAAGAATTCCGCAGATTCACCGCCCTCCGACTGAAGAAATTCCTCCTCATCTCCTTCCTAAAAGAACGTTATATATAACAGCCTTTAATCCAGGTTTGTTTTTCACTCTTTGCTTCAATAAAACGTTGCCAAGCAGGTTTCACACGACATGTCCTTGGTGAACTCTTTCTGTAGCAACAAGATTTATTTTAAAATGTCACACTATTAATATTCCTATATTATTCCTTTCTCGCAATTACCCATGGTTTATGTCGAAGGTGGATCATTGCTGAGACACAGACAGAGGCATTTATGTGCCATATCATTCCAGGTACTGAAAATGATGAGCACGGTTTCATATTAATAAGATTATTGTCAAATACAGAGGTGACACTTAAGCTGTTTAAGGTCTAGTCTGGTACCATCAGAACGCTATGTCCACTCCAGTTCCAAGGCTTTCCAGGAATTGTTTTCCCAGGAATGAGTGGATTAACATATGATGAGCGTTTGTCGGCACTGGGCCTGTACTCGCTGGAGTTTAGAAGGATGAGGGGGGGGGGGGGGGGGGGCTCATTGAAACATACAGAATAGTGAAAGGCCTGGATAGAGTTGATGTGGAGAGGATGTTTCCACTAGTGGGAGAGTCTAGGACCAGAGGTCGTAGCCTCAGAATTAAAGGACGTTCTTTTGGGAAGGAGATGAGGAGGAATTTCTTCAGTCAGAGGGTGGTGAATCTGTGGACTTCTTTGCCACAGAAGGCTGTGGAGGCCAAGTCAGTGGATATTTTTGAGGCAGAGATAGACAGATTTGTGATTAGTATGGGTGTCGGGGATTATGGGGAGAAGGCAGGAGAATGGGGTTAGGAGGGAGAGATAGATCAGTCGTGGTTGAATGGGGGAATAGACTCGATGGGCCGAATGGCCTAATTCTACTGACATTATTTAACCTTGACCATGGACAACTGGGTTTCAGTTCGAGAGGGGGGGGGGGGCAGAAATGAAGAAAGTAAGAGGGGACATGGGCCTATTCTACCCTTCATCAAGATCATTTTTTCATAGCAAGAGGATTTGAGTATAGGAGCAGGGAGGTTCTACTGCAGTTGTACAGGGTCTTGGTGAGACCACACTTGGAGTATTGCGTACAGTTTTGGTCTCCAAATCTGAGGAAGGACATTATAGCCATAGAGGGAGTGCAGAGAAGGTTCACCAGACTGATTCCTGGGATGTCAGGACTTTCATATGAAGAAAGACTGGATAGACTTGGCTTATACTCGCTAGAATTTAGGAGATTGAGAGGGGATCTTATAGAAACGTACAAAATTCTTATGGGGTTGGACAGGCTAGATGCAGGAAGATTGTTCCCGATGTTGGGGAAGTCCAGGACAAGGGGTCACAGCTTAAGGATAAGGGGGAAATCCTTTAAGACTGAGATGAGAAAAAACGTTTTTACACAGAGAGTGGTGAATCTCTGGAACTCTCTGCCACAGAGGGTAGTTGAGGCCAGTTCATTGGCTATATTTAAGAGGGAGTTAGATGTGGCCCTTGTGGCTAAAGGGATCAGGGGGTATGGAGAGAAGGCAGGTACAGGATACTGAGTTGGATGATCAGCCATGATCATATTGAATGGCGGTGCAGGCGTGAAGGGCCGAATGGCCTACTCCTGCACCTATTGTCTATGTATCTATGTATCTATGTATCATGGCTAGTCTTCCACCTCATAATTATTTCCCAGCACTCTCCTCACACCCTTGATCCCTTAATGTAGAATACATGGAACTGCAGATGCTGGTTTATACCACAGACAGGCACAAAGTGCTGGAGTAACCCAACAGGTCAGGCTGCATCCCTGGAGAAAAAGGATGGGTGACGTTTCAGGTCAGGACCCTTCATTCTGAAGAAGGGGCTTAACCGAAGCGTCACCCATCCTTTCTGAAGAAGGGCCCCAACCCGAAACATCACCCGTCCCTTTTCTCCATAGATGCTGCCTGGCCCTCTGGGTGACCCCAGTACATAGAAACATAGACAATAGGTGCAGGAGGTGGCCATTCGGCCCTTCGAGCCAGCACCACCATTCATTGTGATCATGGCTGATCGCCCCCTATCAATAACCCGTGCCTGCCTTCTCCCCATATCCCTTGACTCCACTAGCCCCTAGAGCTCTATCTAACTCTCTCTTAAATCCATCCAGTGACTTGGCCTCCACTGCCCTCTGTGGCAGGGAATTCCATAAATTCACAACTCTCTGGGTGAAAACGTTTTTTCTCACCTCAGTCTTAAACGACCTCCCCTTTATTCTAAGACAGTGGCCCCTGGTTCTGGACTCGCCCAACATTGGGAACATTTTTCCTGCATCTAGCTCGTCCAGTACCTAGTGTCTATCCTTGATCACCAAATATACAGTGATCTACCAATATCTATTCTGAATCAACTCAATGGCTGGGAACGACACAGAGTGCTGGAGTAACTCAGCGGGTCAGGCAGCATATCTGGAGAACATGGATGGGTGATGTTTCTGGTTGGGACTCCATGGCCCAGTGCCCAGAGCCTACAAACATTCCCCGCCATCAGTAAGAAGTAATTTCTCCTCATCTCAGCTTGACTGGCCTAGCCCTTATTCTGAGATTTATTTTCAGCCAGTGAAAACATTCTGCTTGTATCTAGTCTGTCGAGCCCTTTAAGAATTGTATCGATTTCAGCAGCACTTGACTCTTGAGATTACAAGATAAGGCTAATCAATCTGGTTTAATACAAGCTCACCGTCTTCGGAAGCCATCTAATAAATCTTCATCGTATTCCTCCTCTAGCAAGTAGAGCCTTTTTTAGTTGACGAGCAAAACTGTGCAGAGTAGTCCAGGTGTGGACTTGCCAAGACCCTGTATAATTGCAGTAGGTCATGAATAAGTCTGTACTCAAATCGCTCATAATAAAGGCCAACATACCATTAATCTTCCTAAACGCTTGCTTCTTTAGGGCGGCAGGGTGGCGCAGTGGTAGAGTTGCTGCCTTACAGAGCCAGAGACCTGGGTTCGATCCTTACCACGGGTGCTGTCTGTACAGTGTTTGTAAGGTTCTCCCCGAGACCCGCGTGGGTTTTCTCCAGTCTCCTCCCACGCTCCAAAGACGAGCAGGTTTGTAGGTTAAATGGCTTGGTATCATTGTAAATTGTCCCAACTGGGTGTGGGACAGCGTTAATATATGGGGTAAAGGCTGGTCAGCGTGGATTCGGTGAGGGGAAGGGCCTGCTTCTGCGCTGTATCTCTACATTTAAACCAAAAACTGAAAAACTAAACTCTAGAGAAAATTGAACCTAATCTAGTTAATATTCCCTCATCCAGCAAATCCATGTGGACATCAAGGAATCATGGGGATATTGCAAACCATTCTACACACTGGACTTTGTCTCTGGAACTGAGGCGCTACAATGCTGACAACTATATTCTGCACTCTGTATCTACCCATTGGACTGGAGTTTGACTTGATTGTATTTATGTGTATATAGTATTATCTGATCGGATTGGATAGCATGCAAAACAAAGCTTGACACTGTACCTCAGTACAGGTGACAATACAAGCCTAAGCATAAACAAAGTCTGTGTCAAACATGATGCCAAGACCACCTAATCTGAAGAAGAGTCCCAACCTGTATTAATAGCCCTGTCCCACGGTACGAGTTCATTCCAAGAGCTCTCCCGAGTTTGCCCTGATTCGAACTCGGAGATTTACGGTAATGGCCGCTCGTCAGTACTCGGGGCTCTCGTGGGCATTTTTCAACACGTTGAAAAATCTTCACGAGTCTTCCCGTGCTCACCTGCCGTTAGCGAGTCTTCCCGAGTACCTGCCGTTAGCGTTACGAGCCGCTAAGAGACGTCCCCGAGCTCCGACGTACCCGCTACGTTCATTCTCCGTGCTTACCACGAGTTTGGTTGTTTTTTTTAACTCGGGAGAGCTCTTGGAATGATCTCATGCCGTGGGACAGGGCTATTAGTGTCCTCTTGGACTGCTGATCCAACTACCCAGCAACAATCTATCCAACCAAAAGCTGGCGAAACTTAGCGGGTCAGGCAGCATCATGGAGGAACGGAATAATTGGCAATTCGGGTTGAGACCCTTCTTCAGACTGAGCATCAGCAGAAAGGGAAAGTACACAAAAATGCTGGAGAAACTCAGCGGGTGCAGCAGCATCTATGGAGCGAAGGAAATAGGCAACGTTTCGGGCCGAAACCCTTATTGACGGTGATGTATCTCTCATTAATTTGTTCTCTCTCTCTCTACATCACCGTCTATATCTCTGGTTTCCCTCACCCCCGACTCTCAATCTGAAGAAGGGTCTTGGCCCAAAACGTCACCTATTCCTTTTCTCCAGAGATGCTGCCTGTCCCGCTGAGTTACTCCTGCATTTTGTGTCTTTCTTTGGTTTAAACCAGCACCTGCAGTTCCTTCCTACACATTCTATCCCCAGCAGCGTCCAAGGCTAAGGACTGGAAAGGTGAGGGTGAGGATGGACACTTCAGGTAGTTCACTGAGCTCGGTGGAAGGGGGGGGGGGGGACGGGGGGTTCACCTGCTATTCTTAAACTAGCCTCCCTTCCATTGAGTCCATCTACACCTCAAGCTGCCTCGGCAAGGACAGCAAGGACCAGTCTCACCCCGGTCACTCCCTCTTCTCCCCTCTCCCATCAGCCAAGAGGTACAGAAGTGTGTAAACGCACACCGCCAGATTCAGGGGCAGTTTCTTCCCGGCTGTTATCAGGCAACTGAACCATCCCACCACCAACAAGAGAGCAGCGCTGAACTACATTCTCCCTCATTGGAGACCCTCGGACTATCTTTGATTGGACTTTACCTTGCACTAAACATTATTCCCTGTATCATGATGTATCTGTTCAGGTCAGGTCGGAGGGAGTTCCCCCCCCCCCCGCCACGGGTACCAAGTCATCCCGTGCTACCTGCTCCATGGTCGGATAGTCGGCGACTAAACCGTCTCCCCCACCTGGTTTGCCGGGTGAGGAGGGGGCTGTGGACCCCCAGCAGGACCAAAAACAAGACCTGTCAAAGGGCGGATGAGCTCGTAGCGAGCCAACGGCCATCCACACTTCAGTAGAAGTTGCGATCACTGTCGTACACGGCATTGTAAGGAACGATGATAAAGCACACACACACACACCAACATCCTATACTTCCAGCGGCGGAAGTCCGCAGGAACTGGAGGACAGAGATGTGTGGGGCGTCCGTCACCGTTCCCGTCGGAAACCAGCGCCACTGCGTCGCCTAATGTTTTCAAACGATGATGATGATGATTAATGTTTAATGTTTAATGTTTTATGTGTCATTGCTGTATGTGTCGCTGTATGTCATGCTGTCACTTTGCCCGGGCGGAGCACCAAGGCACATTCCTTGTATGTGAATACTTGGCCAATAAACTTATCCACTCATTCATCTGTGGACTGTGGACGGCTCGATTGTGATCATGTCTTCTTTTCCCACTGACTTTCCAAAAGCTGTCACTGTACCTCAGTACACACGATGAGAAACGAAACAAAACATCTAACGGGCCTGTCCCACTAACGCGACCTTTTTCGGCGACGGCCGGCACCCGTCAAAGGTCGTTGCAGGTCGCAGAAAATGTTCAACATGTTGAAATTCCAGCGGCGACCAGAACAAGGTGCGAATCTTTGGGCCACTACTCACGACATACATGTTCGCAGGGTTCACCTGTATGGTCGTGAGTCGTCTCCTCAGTCGCCCAAAGAGTCGCGTAAGTGGGACAGGCCCATTACTATTTAGAAACATAGAAACATAGAAAATAGGTGCAGGAGGAGGCCATTCGGCCCTTCGAGCCAGCACCGCCATTCATTGTGATCATGGCTGATCGTCCCCAATCAATAACCCGTGCCTGCCTTCTCCCCATATCCCTTGACTCCACTAGCCCCAAGAGCTCTATCTAACTCTCTCTTAAATCCATCCAGTGACTTGGCCTCCACTGCCCTCTGTGGCAGGGAATTCCACAAATTCACAACTCTCTGGGTGAAAACGTTTTTTCTCACCTCAGTCTTAAATGACCTCCCCTTTATTCTAAGACTGTGGCCCCTGGTTCTGGACTCGCCCAACATTGGGAACATTTTTCCTGCATCTAGCTTGTCCAGTCCTTTTATAATTTTATATGTTTCTATAAGATCCCCCCTCGTCCTTCTAAACTCCAGTGAACACAAGCCCAGTCTTTTCAATCTTTCCTCATATGACAGCCCCGCCATCCCAGGGATCAATCTCGTGAACCTACGCTGCACTGCCTCAATCACAAGGATGTCCTTCCTCATATTGGGAGACCAAAACTGTACACAATACTCCGGATGTGGTCTCACCAGAGCCCTATACAACTGCAGAAGAACCTCTTTACTCCTCTTTACACACGAAGAGAAACAAAAACATCTAACGGGCCTGTCCCACTTACGCGACTTTTTCGCCGACTGCTGGCACCCGTCATAGTTCGTTGCAGGTCGCCGAAAATGTTCAACATATTGAAATTCCAGAACAAGGTGCGAATCTTTTGGGCGACTACTCACGACATACATGTTCGCAGGGGTGTCGCCTGTATGGGCGTGAGTCGTCTCCTCAGTCGCCCGAAGAGTCTTTCTGGTCGCTGCTGGATTCTCGACATGTTTGAAAATTTTCGGCGACGCGTGCAACGGCCCATGACGGGTGCCGGCAGTCGCCGAAAAAGTCGGCCCATAACTATTTCACCGGACACCTCCCTCGCATTTTGAAGTGACTGCACGGGCTGAGGCCAAACGATGTCGCTTTTACCTGCACTTAAAATCAAGATGAAGCGATTCAGTAGGAAAATTCCAACCAAATTCGCCCGCAGATCCATCAATGCCAAAGACGTTCTCAGCCCGAGCTGCAGACGGTTCGCGATCCTGAATTTATCTTAGTTAAAGCAAGGAATTGTCAGGAGCTATTAAATTACAAGGATACTCGACATGTGTGAGAGACGGTTTCCTGCAATGTTGATCTTTATGCCGAATAGCTCCTGCTCTTTGCAAGGTCTCGCTGACCTACTGAGGATTTGTACTCCATGTCTTAAAGTGCACGCACATCTTATTTAGCTTTGCTTATTTCGTTTAAGAAGGAACTGCAGATGCTGGAAAAAAATCGAAGGTAGACAAAAAAACGCTGGAGAAACTCAGCGGGCGAGGCAGCGTCTATGGGGCGAAGGAATAGGTGACGTTTCGGGTCGAGACCCTTCTTCAGGCTGATGAAGGAATAGGTGACGAAAGGGTCTCGACCCGAAACGTCACCTATTCCTTCGCTCCATAGATGCTGCCTCACCCGCTGAGTTTCTCGTTTGTCGTCACGTGTACTGAGGTACAGTGAAAAGAGGCGGCACGGTGGAGCAGCGGTAGAGTTGCTGCCTTACAGCGCCGGTGACCCGGGTTCCATCCCGATCTCAGGTGCTGTCATAGTGTCGCAGAGTCATACAGCGTGGAAACAGGCCCTTCGGCATAAACATGTCCCAGCTACACTAGTCCCACCTGCCAGCGTTTGGTCCACATCCCTCCAAACCTGTCCTATCCATGTACCTGTCTAACTGCTTCTTAAACGTTGGGATAGTCCCAGCCTCAACTACCTCCTCTGGGAGCTTTTTCCATACACCCACCACCCTTTGTCTGTACGGAATTTGTATGTTCTCCCTGTGACATGCGAGGGTTTTCTCCGGGTGCTCCGATTTCCTCCCACATTCCAAGGATGTACAGGTTTGTAGCTTAATTGGCTTGGTCAAATTGTAAATTGTCCCTAGTGTGTGTGTGGGGTAGTGTTAGTGTGCGGGGATCGCTGGTCATAGAAACATAGAAAATAAGTGCAGGAGGAGGCCATTTGGCCCTTCGAGCCGGCACCGCCATTCATTGTGATCATGGCTGATCATCCACAATCAGTAACCCGTGCCTGCCTTCTCCCCATATACAAATAAGCACCGCGCGTCATACGTCATCACGCCACATCACCGTCGCATCATATGTCGACATGCCACGTCACGACGCATATTTTTCGGTGACCTGATACGTCAGTCAATGATGCCGGCAAAAATCGCCAAGTGGGACAGGCTCTTAAGCTAAAAAAAAACGTGTTAGCAAGACAACAGCAAAGATAGGATCCAGAAACAACATCCGGAGAAAGTTGGCCAACTCTAGATGGGGATCAGATCCAGGAACCATCCTTGCACAGTGCTATTCAGCAGCCGAATATGCCTGGCCAGTCTGGGGACCTTCTTCACACGTGAAGAAGTTGGATCCGGTGCCAAACGCAGCACGCAGAACCATCTCCGGTTGCCTCAAACCCGCACGAGTTGACAACCTGTACCTGCTGGGGGGGTATTGCACCCCCTCCAATCAGAAGAGCAGTGTCCTCATAAGTGGGGAATGCAGCAAGCAGGAGGATGGCCCTCGTCACCCACTCTGACAACACGTCCTGGCACCAAAGAGGTGAAAATCCAGATATAGCTCCCCTCATGCAGTTCAACCCCTGGATGATAACCCCCACCCACACCTGGCAGATAGATGCTTGGGGTGACACACCTACATTCAAACCCCCCCCCCCACACACTATACCCTTCCATTGGGAGCGAAAGAGACATGGCCATTCTGGCTCTGCCTCAATCGCCTCAGAACACAGGTCGGATGGTGCAAAGCCCTCATGCAGAAGTGGGGGTACAACAACGATGGGCCAACCCAATGTGACTGTGGGGAGGCAACTCCCCAATCTATGGGGCACTTACTTACCTGCCCCCTCCTCCCAGAGCCCTGCAAACCAGATCTCAAGGTCTCGGTGCTGACCTCAAGGGCCGAATGGCCTCCTCCTGCACCTATTTTCTATGTTTCTATGTTTTCTATGTCTTCAACCCACGTGCCAGATCCTGTCGGCACTGGGCCTGCACTCGCTGGAGATTCGAATAATGAGGGGGGACCTCATTGAAATATACAGAATAGTGAAAGGCTTGGATAGAGTGGATGTGGAGAGGATGTTCCCACTAGTGGGAGAGTCTAGGACCAGAGGTCACAGCCTCAGAATTAAAGGACGACCTTTTGGGAAGGAGATGAGGAGAAATTTCTTGAGTAAGAGGGTGGTGAATCTGTGGAATTCTTTGCCACGGAAGGCTGTGGAGGCCAAGTCAGTGGACATTTTAAAGGTAGAGATAGATAGATTCTTGATTAGTACGGGTTACGGGGAGAAGGCAGGAGAATGGGGTTAGGAGGGATAGATAGATCAGCCATGATTGATTGGTGGAGTAGACTTGATGGGCCGAATGGCTAAATTCTACTCCTATCCCTTGTGACCTTTTGACCTTATCAATTGTCTTTAATAAGGAACTGCAGATGCTGGAAAATCGAAGGTAGACAAAAGTGCTGGAGAAACTCAGCGGGTGCGGCAGCATCTACGGAACAAAGGAAATAGGCGACGTTTCGTGCCGAAACCCTTCTTCAGACTTATCAATTGTTTTACCTGCTTCCCACAGGCCTGCGGGGAGCATCATTCTGATGACCTTCGGTGATTTTATTCAAGATTTTTTTGTTTCTTGTCTGAAGATACTGTTGTTGGACCCGCAAGCCTGAATCCCCCCCCCATACCCCCCCTACCCCCCGCGCTCGCACGGTGACATTGCATCAGTACTCCTGCAAGACCATGTAACAAGCTTACAAAAAGCATCCTTGTTGACATTATGTCAAATTTACCAAGCTGCCCGCTATGATCCGCAGTGTGGCATATTTTCCATACACTTTACTCTCTAAACACACAGTGGTGACATTGCCCTTTCATTTAATCAGCCTGTCATTCATATTCATCTGCCGCACACTCCATTTAACATCATGAAGTATTGAAAAAACTCTTTGTAAAATGACTTGGTTCCTACACAGAGTCTTTTACTGATGGTTTATTAGAATCACTAACACACACTATGCAATAGCTGTCCATGGTCATCACTGGAGCTAGAGAGCGAGCTGGAGGTGGGGACCTTACAATTATACGAGAGACAATAGGGAGTGGTTAGTAGTGGTGAGGTCACTAAGTTAAAGGAACATGCACTGATCTACACTCTTTACTGTGGGATGGTGCTGCTTGTTCTAAAGGGTGACCTAAGCAGGGTGTCCAAAGTATCAATTGGTCAACTGTAGCGGTTTTGTGCGTCTGTTATTGATTAAAAGAAAGGGGTTGAAATTCTTTTCGAAACAAGAAACAGTGAGCCGTTCACAAAGGATTTTTCCGCACTGGGATTTTGTGAGGGAAGCCATTTAATTCAAAGTAAACACATTTCCAACGTTCAAAACTCAAGAGTTAATGGAGTGTAAAAGCAATTGACAGCAAAGGCGTCCACAAAGAGTTACCATTGACGTTTTCAAGGCCAGCTTCTGTGCTAACATTCAATGGCTCTTTATCATTCCAAAATGGAGATCTGGTCATGTGGTCTGTGGCAGTGGAGTCGCCTTTGTGGCTTGCTAACTCTAAACACCAACGATTTCTGTGCAATTCAGTCCCACTATGTTGGAGTAGGAACAATAATTTATCCACCTGGATGGATACAAGGTGTGGGAAGGGTCAGCGATACGTGGCCTCGTTCAACAAGGCACAATCTCGCTAAATATGGCAGGAGGTTGGGAGAGGAAAGCTCAGCTTACATTTCCGTACTCTGCAACTTCACTGGCAGCATCTATATAATTAAACGTCTCATCTTCACCATTTCCTGTCTGCGCTGTATATTGATTTTAGAAAAAAACGCTACCATATATCATGATGATTTTTTGGCCATCTTACTCGCAGTCCTCCTCCGCTGAGCAGGCCCCGAGGATTTTTCCCATCGATGAAAAATAAAAAAGTTATGAGTGTTTAAAAAAACATTGAGATCCTCTCGCCTGTCAATGAAAGGTAACGCCCCTTCTGGGGGGCAGGACTATAAACCCCCGGATGCCTGGACATGACTCAGTCTCTCTGCAAGATCGCAAGGGAGAGGCCATGACTCTCATTCTAAGCTGTGAATCAACTGAACTGTTAGTCTGCAATGTACTTGCAATAAATAATTTGTTAGCCCTTAATGACAATGCCATGAGTTGTTTGGCCTGCTGCCCTGCTTGTGCTTGAAACTGCAATGCTTTATTAGGTCCGACTGTGTTTGGAAGGAATAAATGCTTTATTAGGTCCGACTGTGTTTGGAAGGAATAAATGCTTTATTAGGTCCGACTGTGTTTGGTTCAAAAGTCCCGCTCAATTCGTGACTTCCGCTTAGTGTGTGTGCGTGTGTGGGTATGTGTTTGTTAGTGTATGTGTGTGTATGTATGTGTGTGTATTTGTTTGTGGGTGTGAGTGTGCTTGTGAGTGTATGTGTGTTCGAGTGTGTGTGTGTGTGTGTATGTGTGTGTGTGTGTGTGTGTGTGTGTGCGAGTGTGAGTGTGAGTGTGTGAGTGTGTGAGTGTGTGAGTGTGAGTGTGTGTGTGTGGTCTCAGTGACTGAGCTGTCAGCACAAAAATCCACTCAGCTCACAATGTCCATACTAGCCCTCTAGAAACCAGTCCCTTCGGCCCACAACACCATGCTAGTGCTCCAGAAAGCCATCCCCCCACTGGCCAATATTATTGGAATTGGTGGAGAGGTGGAATATTGCGTTGGGGGACCAGCCCTCCCGTTTGATGCTGGGACCCAACGGATCCCACTTAGTCTGGTCTTATCTAAAACATGATGATAATGATGTAGAACGTCGAACCATGCAGCGCAGAAGCAGGCCCTTCGTTATTCCCTTATCCTGTATCTGTACACTGTGAACGGCTCGATTGTAATCATGTATTGTCTTTCCGCTGGCTGGTTTGCACGCAACAAAAGTTTTTCACTGTACCTCGGCAACACGTGACAATAAACTGAACTGAAACTGAAACCGTCGGTCTTCAATGTCCGTGTGGAACATGATGCCAAGATCAACTAACTTCCTCTGCCTGCACGTGATCCATATCCCTCCATTCCCTGCATATCCATGCACCCACTACAAGCCTCTTAAACACCGCTATCGTTTCTGCCTCCACCACCACCCCAGCAGTGATTCCCAAGCCCGTCCACTCTCTGTAATAAAACTTGCCCCGCAGATCTCCTTTAAACTTTGACCCTCTCATCCGTAAAGCCATGTTGTTAGGAGCAAAGAGGTCCTTCTGCAGTTGTACAGAGCCCTAGTGAGACCACACCTGGAGTATTGTGTGCAGTTTTGGTCCCCTAATTTGAGGAAGGACATTCTTGCTATTGAGGGAGTGCAGCGTAGGTTTACAAGGTTAATTCCCGGGATGGCGGGACTGTCATATGCTGAGAGAATGGAGCAGCTGGGCTTGTACACTCTGGAGTTTAGAAGGATGAGAGGGTATCTCATTGAGGGTTTGGACACGCTAGAGGCAGGAAACACATTCCCGATGTTGGGGGAGTCCAGAACCAGGGGCCACAGTTTAAGAATAAGGAGTAAGCCATTTAGAACGGAGACGAGGAAACACTTTTTCTCACAGAGAGTGGTGAGTCTGTGGAATTCTCTGCCTCAGAGGGCGGTGGAGGCAGGTTCTCTGGATGCTTTCAAGAGAGAGCTTGATAGGGCTCTTAAAAAAATAGCGGAGTCAAGGGATATGGGGAGAAGGCAGGAACGGGGTACTGATTGGGGATGATCAGTCATGATCACATTGAATGGCGGCGCTGGGTCGAAGGGCTGAATGGCCTACTCCTGCACCTATTGTCTATTGTCTATTGACCTCTAGTCTTTGACAATTCCCTAGAGGAAAAAAAGGTTCTGAATGTCTACCTTATCTGTGCCTCTCATAATTCTATATATTTCTATCAAGCCTACCTCAGCCTCCAGCATTCCAGAGAACACTAATCCCACTGCAGAATCCCACTCATTTACACTAACTTCCTAACCAATTCTCATTTCAGTCCAGATCGAGGCACAAGGAACTGCAGATGCTGGTTTACCAAAAAAAAGACACAAAGTGTTGGAATAACTCAACAAGTCAGGCAACATCTCCAGTAAACATGGATAGGTGATGTCTTAATAAGGTCATAAGTGATAGGAGTACAGTTAGGCCATTCGGCCCATCATGTCTACTCCGCCATTCAATCATGGCTGATCTATCTCTCTCTCTCCCAACCCCGTTCTCCTGCCTTCCCCCCCGTAACCCCGACACCCGTACTAATCAACGATGGCTTCTTCACCCTTCTTTTGTGTCAGGATCCTTCTTCAGACTCCATAAATGTGGGATTTCTTTACCATTAGCACTAAACATCCATTCAAATATTCCCGTTTATCCCTGTGGATTCATTCATCCATCATCGTTGAAAACATTAGCGGCGCAGTGGTGCTGGTTTCCGTCGGGAACGGTGACGGACGCACCACACATCTCTGTCCTCCAGTTCCTGCGGACTTCCGCCGCTGGAAGTATAGGATGTTGGTGTGTGTGTGTGTGCTTTATCATCATTCCTTACAATGCCGTGTACGACAGTGATCGCAACTTCTACTGAAGTGCGGATGGCCGTCGGCTCGCTAGGAGCTCATCCACCCTTTGACAGGTCTTGTTGTTGGTCCTGCTGGGGGTCCACAGCCCCCTCCTCACCTGGCAAACCAGGTGGGGGAGACGGTTTAGTCGCCGACCATCCGACCATGGAGCGGGTAGCACGGGATGACATGGTACCCGTGGCGGAACATGGAATATGTATACACTTGGAGAGAGTAGAAAGATGGAGCAGGTTGAACGGTTAATATATTGTTCCACAGGGGTGGAAGGTCAGGACCTCCCCCCGACCTGACCTTCCACCCCTGTGGAACAATATATTAACCGTTCAACCTGCTCCATCTTTCTACTCTCTCCAAGTGTATACATATTCCATGTGTAAATTCCAATTCATTTTTTAAATTAGCTTTCCTATAGTTTTATTCCCCGACAAAATCTATTAATTGCGTTAAAAAATCACGTTGCAAATTCCACGTGGCAAAAATCCAACTGCCAATGTGTGGGGAAAGTATTAGATCAGGGGTAGGGAACCTGCGGCCTTAAGGCTACATGCGGCCTTCTAGGCCATGAAGTGGGGCCTTTTGTACGAATCCAAATTTTGTAGAACAAATCCTTTTGTTTTTATTAATATGTTTTTGTTCGTCTTATTATTTTAATTTTAATCTTAAAATGAAAGTATTTAAAATACCAAAGAGTAAAAGAAGATTCAACGAAATTAGCATTTTTTAGCATACAAATTAGCATTTCAAACTCGCCTAGTTGATGTCTCCAAGGCTCCTAAAGAACTGCAGATGGAATCGATTGAGCTCTCAGAAGATGACATTTTCAAGTCCTTATTTGACGCTAAGAAAGATCCGATTGAAATATGGAAAAATGCAATAGAATACCCACGTCTGCGGCAACATGCACGAAAAATGCTTTCTTGCTTTTCAACCACTTATTGCTGCGATTCTACGTTCACCTACCTAACCCAAATCAAGACCCCCTTAAGGTCACAAATGATGGGCACCCATCTAGGAGATCAGCGGAAACTGCGTACCTCCATGTTGCAACCAAATATTCACATGCTTTCCTACAAAAAGCAGTTAATAATAATAATAATAATACATTTTATTTATGGGCGCATTATACCAAAGTCTCAAGGACACCTTACAGAGTTTAACAAGTAAGAAACATATAACCGGAGTAAAATAAATTATAAAGACATCACCAATACACAAATTAAAGACAGAATTCGATCCAAAGACACAACAAAGTCATTAAAAGGTTAGTTTAGAATGAACAATTTTATTTTCATTTTCTTCTTTTTGCGTATGGCGTGCTCAGCCTAAAGTTGGAGGACAACTCGTTCTATTTGATCTTCCGTTTGTGCGCGCCGGGTTGATTGCATTCGTCAAAACAGGGCAGACCGCGTGAAGGTTGCAATCTTCCACCCCTTTCATTTTCTTGAAGTTAGTACATACATAGATACATAGATACATAGAGAATAGGTGCAGGAGTAGGCCATTCGGCCCTTCGAGCCTGCACCGCCATTCAATATGATAATGGCTGATCATCCAACTCAGTATCCCGTACCTGCCTTCTCTCCATACCCCCTGATCCCTTTAGCCACAAGGGCCACATCTAACTCCCTCTTAAATATAGCCAATGAACTGGCCTCAACTACCCTCTGTGGCAGAGAGTTCCAGAGATTCACCAGTCTCTGTGTGAAAAAGTTTTTTCTCATCTCGGTCTTAAAGGATTTCCCCCTTATCCTTAAGCTGTGACCCCTTGTCCTGGACTTCCCCAACATCGGGAACAATCTTCCTGCATCTAGCCTGTCCAACCCCATAAGAATTTTGTACGTTTCTATAAGATCCCCTCTCAATCTCCTAAATTCTAGTGAGTATATGCCAATGGATTTTAGTTCGATTTTTACAAAATAATGTACATTTTGAAGTATGTCTAATTGAAAATTTTTGGACGCAGTCTTATTAGATTAAAGCTAACTTAATGCGGCCTTCCCAACATGAACAGGTTCCCCACCCCTGTGTTGGATCCTTGACATCCTACCAAAGGAGACAGTGTTGGAAATTATCAAAAATAAATGAAGCATTATTATATTTCAGATGTATGTCTTCAGAACTGTTTGATGAAAAGCTTATCTTAAACTACAGATTTCTGAAGTGTCATAAAAACTTAATATTTAAGATGTTTAAGAAAGAACTGCAGATGCTGGAAAAACCAACGGTAGACAAAAACGCTGGGGAAACTCAGCGGGTGAGGCAGCATCTATGGAGCGAAGGAATAGGTGATGTTTCGAGTCGAGACCCTGCTTCTGACTGATGAAGGGATAGGTGACGTTTCGGGTCGAGACCCGGAAGGGTCTCGACCCGAAACGTTACCTATTCCTTCGCTCCATAGATGCTGCCTCACCCGCTGAGTTTCTCCAGCACTTTTGTCTACCTTTGTGTTACTGAATGATCTGAAACGTCACCTATTCCTTCGCTCCATAGATGCTGCCTCACCCGCTGAGTTTCTCCAGCACTTTTGTCTACCTTTGTGTTACTGAATGATCTGAAACGTCACCTATTCCTTCGCTCCATAGATGCTGGAGAAACTCAGCAGGTGAGGCAGCATCTATGGAACGAAGGAATAGGTGACGTTTCGGATCGAGACCCTTCTTCAGACTGATGTGGAGGTGGGGGGGGCGGCGGCGGGAAGAGGAAAGGAAGAGGCGGAGACAGTGGGTTGTGGGAGAGCTGGGAAGGGGAGGGGAAGGAGGGAGAAAGCAAGGACTACCTGAAATTGGAGAAGTCAATGATCATACCGCTGGGGTGCGAAACTCTGCATGTTATCATTTCTATTATTTCTTTAACGTATATATGAGACTGTTTCCATCTTTAAAGTAAGATGTTTCCAATAAAGGATTTGAGGATGTTGCCAGGACTTGAGGGTCTGAGCTACAGGGAGAGGTTGGGCAGGCAAGGACTTTATTCCTTGGAGCGCAGGAGGCTGAGGGGTGATCTTACAGAGTTGCACAAGATCATGAGGGGACTAGATAGGGTGAATGAAAAGTCTCTTTTATCCCAGAGTAGGGGAATCAAGAAAAACAGAGGTTAAGGTGTAACAGGGACCTGAGGGGCAACCTTTTCACACAGACGGTGGTGGATGTATGGAACGGGGCTACCAGAGGAGTAAGTAAGTTTATTGGCCAAGTATTCACATACAAGGAATTTGCCTTGGTGCTCCGCCCACAAGTAACAACATGACATACAGTGACAGTTACGAATGACTCAGAAAACACTAAACATTAATAATAATAAGACATTAATGATAAAAACACCATTGATCAAGCATGTGAACCAACAAAATACCAGATCAAAGGGAGGCTACAGATGTTTTGGAGGTAGTTGAGGCTGGGACTATAACAGCATACAAAAGACATTTGGGCAGGTGCATGGATAGGAAAGGTTCAGAAGGATATGGGCCAAACGCAGACAGGTAGGACTAGTGTAGATGGGTGCATCTTGGCCGGCATGGGCAAGTTGGGCCGAAGGGCCTGTTTCCATGCTGTATGAGTCTATGACTGCATGCCAGTGGGCTCATTATATCATAGACACGGTGCAGCATTATCAACAGATTAGTACAT